>CAUYPK010020320.1:0-18134 GCA_963574355.1 Loris lydekkerianus | reverse complement strand
TTTGACACATTTTCATCACACTGGTTAACATAACCTTCCTGGCATTTTCTTAGTTATTGTGTTAAGACATTTATATTCTACATTTACTAAGTTTCACATGTACCCTTGTAAGATGCACCGCAGGTGTAATCCCACCAATCACCCTCCCTATGCCCATCATCCCCCCTCACTCCCTCTCCCCATTCCCCCTATTCTTAGGTTATAATTGGGATGTAGCTTTCATGTGAAAGCCCTAAATTAGTTTCATGGTAGGGCTGAGTACATTGGATATTTTTTCTTCCATTTTTGAGATACTTTACTAAGAAGAATATGTTCCAGCTCCATCCATGTAAACATGAAAGAGGTAAAGTCTCCATCTTTCTTTAAGGCTGCATGATATTCCATGGTGTACATATACCCCAATTTATTAATCCATTCATGGATTGATGGGCACTTGGGCATTTTCCATGACTTAGCAATTATGAATAGGGCTGCAATCAACATTCTGGTACAAATATCTTTGTTATGATGTGATTTTTGGTCTTCTTGGTATACACCTAGTAGAGGAATTATAGGATTGAATGGCAGGTCTATTTTTAGATATCTAAGTGTTCTCTAACCATCTTTCCAAAAGAAACATATTAGTTTGCATTTCCACCAGCAGTGTAGAAGTGTTCCTTTATCTTCACATCCACGCCAAAATCTCTGGTTTTGGGATTTTTGTGATATGGGCTAATCTTACTGGAGTTAGATAATATCTCAAAGTAGTTTTGATTTGCATTTCCCTGAGGATTAAAGATGATGAGCATTTATTCATATGTCTGTAGGCCATGCACCTGACTTCTTCAGAGAAGTTTCTTTTCAAGTTCCTTGCCCAGCCTGCAATGGGATCACTTGTGCTTTTCTGGTTTATATGTTTGAGTTCTCTGTGGATTCTGGTTATTAAACCTTTGTCTGAGACATAACCTCCCAATTATGAAAGAACAAACCTTTCATTCTGAGGGCTGTTTTCTGGCTTTAATTACTGTGTTCTTGCCTGTGCAGAAGCTTTTCAGTTTGATCCAGTCCCAGTATTTTTGAAGCTGTTTCAATTGCCCAGGGAGGCCCTCCTCAAAAAATACACACCCAGACCAATTTCTTCAAGGGTTTTCCCTCCACTCTTTTCTAGCATTTTTATAGTTTTGTGTCTTAAGTTTAAATCTTTAATCCAGTGAGAGTCTATTTTAGTTAATGGTGAAAGTTGTGGATCCAGTTTCAGTCTTCTACAGGTTGCCAGCCAGTTCAACCAGCATCATTTGTTAAATAGGGAATCTTTTCCCCACTGAATATTTTCAATTGGCTTGTCAAAGATCAAACAACGGTAAGTAGCTGCAATGGTAAGTAGCTGGATTCATCTCTTGGTTCTCTATTCTGTTCCAGACATCTACTTCTCTGTTTTGGCGCCAATACCATGCTGTTTTGATCACTATCAATTTATGGTATAGTCTGAGGTCTGGTAACGTTATTCCTCCTGCTTTGTTTTTCTTTCTGAGTTATGTCTTAGCTATTCGAGGTTTTTTCTGATTTCATATAAAATGAAGTATTATTTTTTCAAGATCTTTAAAGTCTGACAGTGGAACTTTAATAGGAATTGAATTAAAATTGTATATTGCTTTGGGTAGTATGGACATTTTAACAATGTCGATTCTTCCCAGCCATGAGCATGGTATGTTTTTCTATTTGTTAACATTTTCAGGCATTTCTTTTCTTAGAGTTTCATAGTTCTCTTTATAGAGATCTTTCACATCCTTTCTTAAATAAAGTCCCAAACATTTTATCTTCTTTGGCACTACTGTGAATGGAATACAGTCCTTAACTGTTTTTTCAGCTTGACTATTGTTGGTATATATAAAGGCAGGCTACCGATTTATGAATGGTGATATTGTAACCTGAGATACTGCTGTATTTTGTAGTAGAATCTCTGGTGTTTTCCAGGTATACAATTATATCATCTGAAAAGAATGAAAGTTTGATCTCTTCTAACCCTAAATAGATAACCTTGATTGCCTTTTCTTCCCTAATTGCAATGGCTAAAACTTCCATTACAATGTTAAAGGGCAGTGGAGACAATGGGCAGCCTTGTCTGGTTCCTGATCTGAGTGGAAATGATTTCAATTTAACTCCATTCAATACGATATTTGCTGTGGGTTTGCTGTAGACCAGTTGAAAAAATGTCCCTTTTATACCAATTTTCTTAAGTGTTCTGATCATGAAGGTATGCTGAATATTATCAAAAGCTTTTGCAGCCTCAATTGAGAGAATCATATGGTCTTTGTTTTCTAATTTGTTTATATGCTGATTTATACTTATAGATTTAGTTATATTGAACCAACCTTGAGACCCTGGGATAAAACCGACTTGGTTATGATGTATAATTTGTTTAATGTGTTACTGGATTCTGTTTGTTAGGATCTTGTTGAATATTTTTGCGTCTATATTCATTAGGAACATTGGTCTATAATTTTCTTTTTTTTTTCTTTTTTTATAGTTTTCTTTTCTTGTTGGCTCTTTTCCTGGTTTGGGGATCAAGGTGATGTTTACTTCATAGAATGTGTTGGGTAGTCTTCCTTCTTTTTCTACATTTTGAAACAGGTTGAGTAATATGGGTACTATTTCATCTTTAAAGGTTTGGTAGAATTCTAACGTGAAGCCATCTGGTCCCGGGCTTTTCTTTTTAGGAAAATTTTGTACGGTTGATGCTATTTCAGAACTTGATATTGGCCTGTTCAACATTTCCACTTGATTCTGGCTAAGTCTAGGAAATGATGTGCTTCCAAGAATTGGTCAATTTCCTTTAGATTTTCATATTTTTGAGAATAAAGTTTTTTGTAATATTCATTAAGGAGTTTTTGAATTTCTGAGGCATCTGTTGTTATTTAATCTTTGTCATTTCTGATTGATGAGATTAGAGATTTCACTTTTTTTCTTCATTAGGTTAGCCAAAAATTTATCCATTTTATTGACCTTTTCCAAAAACCAACTTTTTGATTTATTGATCTGTTGTATAATTCTTTTGTTTTCAATCACATTTAATTCTGCTCAATTTTGGTTATTTGTTTTCTTCTACTGGATTTGGGGTTGGAATTTTCTTCCTTTTTCAGTTGCTTGAGATGTTCCATTAATTTGGTAACTTCATCTCTTTCTGTTCTCTTGAGGAAGGCTTGCAGTGCTATAAATTTCCCTTTTAGGACTATCTTCATGGTAGCCCAGAGGTTCTGATAATTCATGTCTTCATTCTCATTTTGTTCCAAAAATTTGGCAATTTCCTTCTTTTTCTCATCTCTGACCCAGCTATCATTCAGCATAAGGTTATTTAACTTCCATGTTTTTGTATGAGTATGTAGATTCCTGTTGTTACTGAGTTCAACTTTTATTGCATGGTGGTCAGAGAAGATGCAATGAATAATTTCTATTCCTTTAAATTTACTGAGGTTAGACTAGAAACCTAAGATATTATCGATTTTGGTGTATGTTCTGTGGGCTGTTGAGAAGTATGTGTATTCTGTTTCGTTGGGATGAAATGTTCTGTAGATGTCTGCTAAATCCAAATGTTGGATGGTTAGGTTTAAATCTAAAATTTCTTTGCTCAGCTTCTTATTGAAGGATCAATCCACCAATGCTAAAGGTGTGTTGAAATCTCCAACTATTATGGAGCTGGAGGAAATCAAGTTGCACATGCCTATTAGACTTTCTCTTATAAATTGAGGTGCATTCTGGTTGGGTGCATAAATATTAATAATTGAAATCTCATCATATTAAGTATTACCCTTAACAAATATGAAGTGATCATTCTTATCCTTCCTTATTTTTGTTGGTTTAAAGCCTATTGTATCTGAAAATAGAATTGCAACACCTGCTTCGTTCAAATTAACGTTTTCCTGAACTATAGATGAGCAACCTTTCACCCTGAGTCTATATATATCTTTTAAGGTAGGATGTGATTCTTGTATGCAGCAAATATCTGGCCTGAGTTTTTGTATCCAGGCAGCTAATCTGTGCCTTTCTAAAAAATCAGTTTAAGCCATTCCCAATAATGGAGCATATTGATATGTCTGGTAAAATTTTGGATATCTAGTTTTTCGAAAGTCCAGTAGACATTTTTAATCTTTTTGCCACTGTGGGAGCTGAAGTTTGATCAAAAGTTTTTGAGTGAGTTTACTTTTGTGGTAGAAAATTAGGCTGGTCATTATAGAGGATAGGTCTGAGAATGTTCTGAAGAGCTGATTTGGTTATGGCAAATTTCTTTAACATATGAATGTCATTAAAGTATTTAATTTCTCCATCATAAATGAAACTCAGTTTAGCTGGATACAGTATCTGGGGTTGAAAGTCATTTTGCTTTAGGAGATTAAAAGTCGATGATCTCCCTCTTATGGCCTGAAAAGTTTCAGCAGAAAGATCAGCAGTCATTCAAATATTCTTTTCTTTGTAGGAAATGAATTTCTTACATCTGGCTGCTTTCAGAATTTTCTCCTTCATATTAACTTTAGTGAAGTTAATGATGATATGCCTGGGGCATGACTTATTGTGATTGAGTTGTGCTTGGGTTCTGAAACTGTCTGCTATCTGAATTTCAGAATCTCTTGGCATGTCTGGAAAATTCTCTTTTATAATTTCATGAAGAAAAGCCTCTGTGTCTTGCAAGGTCAATTCATCACTTTCAGGGATTCCAATGAGGCAGATATTAGCCTTCTTCAAATTATGCCAGAGCTTTCTGAAATAATGATCCATTTTTGCTCTCCATTTCTCTTCCTCTGTGAGCGTTTGGGAGCGTTCAAAGGCTTTGTTTTCAATGTCAGAAATCCATTCTTCTGCTTGCTGCGCTCTGTTACTGAGGGATTCTACTGTATTTTTTCAGATCTTTGAGGGCTGCAAATTCTTGTTTCAGTGCATCAAAATCTTTGCTGGTTTTGTCTTTAAATTTGTTAAATTCTTGAGACAACTTTTGAATTTCTCCTCGAATTTCTAATTTTGACTTTTGAATTGCTCCTCGAATTTCTAATTCCAAATTTTCCTTCATTCTGTTAATCTTGTTTGCAATCCAAATTCTGAATTTGATTTCTGACATCTTGGCCAGTTGTTTATGAATGGGATCTTCAGTTACATCTGCCTTACCTTTCCTTGGGGGTAATGATCTATTCTGGTTATTCATGTTACCAGAGTTTTTCCACTGTTTCTGCCCCAGGATTGTTTTACAACATTTGATTTTTTTCCCAGGAGCTTTGTCGAGGACCTGTACAGTGCTATGGCCTGAGAAACTAGGGACCTGTTTGGTGTGGTGGAGCTAAGTGGTTCTGTCTTGTTTTCAGCTGGTCTCTGTTCAACCCTAGTGAAACAGTTACTCTGGGTTGAAGTCTCACCTATGGAGAAATACCAGCAATTAAGTCACCCCACCCTTCAATTCAAAAAGGAAAATCAAACCTTCCTACAGCCACACTCCCAGGGCAACACTTGAATAGTCCCTGGGAAACTGGCTCAGTTCAAAAGGTTCAAATCAATTGTCTCAGTCAGCAGCTATCTCAGGTGGGAGAGTGTAAAAGGTCTTGGGCAACTGGATCACAGGGGTCTGGTGACAACTCAGATATGGCTTGCTCTGGTGCTATGTGGAGTCAGTAGGACCCACCCATCAAATAGTTTAGTCTGGGAATGTTGATGCCTTGTTCCCCACCTTTTGTCTGTCACATCCAGTCACTGATAGCCCCTCAGGGCTGTGACCCAGTTTCCTCTAGTGAACAGATACTCCAAGGGTTTTAACCTGCCTGAATCACAAGGAAATCTATTTCTACTCAGCCAGGCCACTGTGATCTGCCTCTATCCAGCAGGGAGAGGTGAGGCCTGACAACCTTGGCTCTTGATGGAGGCTTGTGGCTGTTCACTCAGTTCCAGCCCTGCCCTTGATTTATTTTACTGACAGAATAGAACAGAACAACTTTCTGGGAATTTGTTTCTGTCCCTGCTACATTCCCCTCAGACAAGAAGCTGTTTTGAGTTCCCAGAGCCTACACCTCAGTCCCTGTCTTTGCTCCTGCAGGTTTGTATTTGGTTAACTGTCAAATCTAGCCTTCTGCCTTCCTTTGTCTATATGCATCTTAGGCTCAGTAAAGTGATCTGTGGGTCAGCCTTGCCCTGGGAACTTTCTGGCTCTGCAAGTGCGTTTCTAGTCCTCATGCTCCACCCAGGCCAGTACTGCCTCAGACAAACCCTTTACTCATGGGGCCTGTGTTTCCGTCCCAGATCTGTTCTGGGGTGGTTGCCACCTGAGAAGATGCCCTGCCTCCTCTGTTTGCCCAGGGAGACCAGGGGTGTGGCTTCAGAATATCTGGGAGTGAGCCCTATTGTTGCCAAAACTGGCTGCTGCTCTGCATCTCAGGGTACCACTGCTCCAATGTGGTTCCCTCTCAGCCAACCATTCTTTCCTCACTGCCATGCCACAGAATCAGCACTGACCAGCTGCAGTCTAGGTTCTGTCCACACCCCTAGAGAACTCACCCAAGAATCTGGATTCCTGGGGGATAGGCCTCCAGACCTCAGACTGAGAGTGGAGAGGAGTGCTGGGAGCTCAGAATTGCAGGTAGATAATATACAGTTCTATACAGTTTTATGCCTGGCAGAAGAACACCGTGGCAACCTAGTAGGACAGGTAGGTCAGGTCCAGTTTTTAAAGGGTCTCTCCTGTGGAGTGCAGTAGGAGGACCTTTGAACTCTGCTCATTTGTTTGTGGGGCACTCTGAGTCATTCTCATGGGGGAGGGGACTCTCGTCTGCTTGGTGATGAATTTTGTACCTTTTGTTTGTATCCTTGGGGTCGCAGCTTGCCTTGGCGAGGTTAATGTGCATTCTTCAACCTTCTCTCTTGGTGCAGCTGTAATCCACCAGGTTACTTGCTAAATTTCTGTCCTTTAGCTCTCCTTCTTGATGGAAGCCTCTTTGGAAAGCTGGTTTCAGTCAGCCATCTTGTCTCCACCCCTCCTGCTATCTTTTTTAAAGGATTTTTCTGAATTTATAAGATAAACTGCTTTTAAATCTATTATTACTTGCACTTACTTACCTATTTGAGTCAGATTTTCTTAATACTGGATGTATTAGGTTTTTTTTTAATTATAAAAAAAACCAGAAATCTAAAGGAAACTGGCCTGAAAGACAAAAGGGATATTATTCATTTGCATAACAGGAAAGTCTAATGGTAGAGAATGTTAAGTTCCTGCTATTTCCAGATATTACAATGAATTCCTACAGTCTCTGACTCCCCCCTATTCTTGGAAGGAGGGAGTCCTGGTTTGGACTCTTCTTCTGCATGTTCCTGAGACAGTCTCCAGCATCCAGGCTGACATTCTTCTCACTTTGAAGCAGGCCCTGGCAGTAGATTAATTGCATTAATGGCCTCATTTCTTTATCCCTACCTGTGTTTATATCTTTTACCACACAAATTTATATTTTTATCCCACTCTGACTGTATTTGACCATATGACTTGCTTTGGCCGATAGTATTTAGTAAATATAACACAAGCTTTAAAAGTACTTGCACAGTAAGGCTTGTGCACACTTGTTCCCCTACATTCACCATGAATACAGGCCTAGGTTAAGCCACTGAAGCAGGGGAACAGGACCAAGTTAACCAGTCAGTCACACCAGCTACAGCCATTGTAGAACAACCATTAGTCAAATTCCAGATATATGACCTTAAATCAGAAGAACTGCCCTGCTGAGCCAAGCCTAAATTTCCAAATTGCAGATTTGTGAGCTAAATAAATGTTAATGTTTTCTGCTTTTTCCCCCACATTATTATTTTACCAGTAAATAACTATTATACTCCTTAACTATGAGAGCAAGAATCTTGTTTTGTATCTTCTCTATCACTGTGTCTAACAAATAGGAGTTAACAAACATTTGCTAATGAAAATAAGCTAAGGACTCAGCTTTCACAGACATGTCAAATTCTGAAGCTCTCCAATTTCTCCAGTTCTCTAAAGTGATTGAAGAGAAATGGCATTCAAGATTTTTTAAAGCTCTTGAACATTCAGTTACCCTGTAAGGTAGTTTTTCTGTAATACCTGTTTAATCTCCATTATGTTCTTCCTTTCTGGTAGGTATGTGTTTTCCCATTTTCAAGATGAAGAAAATGAGGATCAAACAAGTGTATTAGGCTACCTAAGTTCGCATAGCAAGAGTGGCAGAGCTGGATTCTGCCCCCAGGTGAGCTTGCTCTTCAAGACACTTCTCAATCTCCGCTGATTTTTTTTTTTTTTTTAACAATGTGCTGGTTTTATATACAATTGGAAATATTTGCATCAAACTGGTTAACATAACCTTCATGGCTTTTTCTGAGTTATTGTGTTAAGACATTTATATTCTACATTTAGTAAATTTCATATGTACTCTTCTAAGATGCACTGTAGATGTGGTCCCATCAATTTCCCTCCCTCCACCTAACATCCCCCTCCCCTCCCTTTCCCTTTTCATTATGTTATTTGGCTATAACTGAGTTATAGCTTTCATATGAAAGCTAAAAATTAGTTTCATAGTAGGACTGAGTACATTGGATAATTTTTCTTCAAGTCTTGAGATACTTTGCTATGAAGAATATATTCCAGCTTCATCCATGTAAATATGAAAGAGGTACAGTCTCCATCTTTCTTTAAGGCTGCGTAATATTCTATGGTGTACATATACCAAAATTTATTAGTCCATTTGTGGATCGATGGGCACTGGGCTTCTTCCATGACTTAGCAATTATGAATTGGAATACAATAGACAATCTAGTACAAATATCTTGGTTATAATGTGATTTTTGGTCTTCTGCATATATAACTAGTAGAGGAATTATAGGATCGAATGGCAGGTCTATTTTTAGATATCTAAGTAAGCTCCAAACATCTTTTGAAAAGGAATGTATTAGTTTGCATTACCACCAGCAGTGTAGAAGTGTTCCATTTTCTCCATATCCATGACAACATCTCCGGTTTTAGGATTTTATGATGTGGGCTAATCTTACGGGAGTTAGATGATATCTCAAAGTAATTTTGATTTGCATTTCTCTGATGATTAAGGATGATGGGCATTTTTTCATATGTCGAAGTTTCTCTTCAAGTCCCTTGTCCACCCTAAAATGAAATCACTTGTTCTTTCCTTGCTAATGTGTTTGAGTTCTTTGTGGATTCTGGTTATTAAGCCTTTGTCAGAGACATAACCTGCAAATATTTTCTCCCATTGTGGGGGCTGGATGCTTGCTTTACTTACTGTGTTCTTGGCTGTGAAGAAGCTTTTTCGTTTGATCAGGTTCTAGTAGTGTATTTTTGATCCTGCTTCAGTTGCCCAGGGGGTCCATCTAATAAAATATTTGCCCAGGCTGATTTCTTCAAGAGTTTTTCCTGTATATTCCTCTAGTATTTTTGTAGTTTCATTTCCTAAGTTTAAATCTTTAATCCAGTGAGAGTCTATCTTAGTTAATGGTGAAAGATGTGGGTCAAGTTTCAGTCTTCTACAGGTTGCCAGCCAATTCACCCAGCACCATTTGTTGAATAGGTAATCTTTCCCCACTGAATGTTTTTAATTGGCTTGTCAGAGGTCAAATAATGGTAAGTAGCTGGGTTCATCCCTTGGTTCTCTATTCTGTTTCATACATCTGCCTCTCAATTTTTGTGCCAGTACCATGTGATTTTGATTACTATTGATTTATAGTACAATTTCAGGTCTGGTAGCGTGATTCCTCCTGCTTTGTTTTTATTTCTGAGTAATGTGTTGGCTATTCAAGATTTTTTCTGATTCCATATAAAATGAAGTATTATTTTTTCAAGATCTTTAAAGTATAACAGTGGAGCTTTAATAGGCATTGCATCAAAATTTTATATTGGGTAGTATGGACATTTTAACAATGTTAATTCTTTTTAGCCATGAGCATGGTATGTTTTTCAATTTGTTAACATTTTCAGCTATTTCTTTTCTCAGAGTTTCATAGTTCCCTTTATAGAGATCTTTTATGTTCTTTGTTAAGTAAACTCCCAAATATTTCATCTTCTTTGGCACTACTGTGAATGGAATAGACTTTTTTCAGCTTGACTATGTTTGGTATATATATAAAGGCTACAGATTTATGAGTGTTTATTTTGTAACCTGAGATGCTGCTGTATTCTTTTATCACTTCTAAGAGTTTTGTAGTAGAATCCCTAGTGTTTTTCAGATATACAATCATATCATTTGAGAAGAGTGAAAGTTTGATATTTTCTGGCCCTATATGGATATGTTTGATCGCCTTTTCTTCCCTAATTGCAATGACTAAAACTTCCATTACAATGTTAAAGAGCAGTAGAGACAATGGACAACCTTGTCTGGTTCCTGATCTGAGTGGAAATGATTTCAATTTAACTCCACTCAATACGATATTGGCTGTGGGTTTGCTGTCAATGAACTCTATCAGTTTAAGAAATGTGCCTTCTATACCAATTTTCTTAAGTGTTCTGATTATGAAGGGATGCTGGATATTATCAAAAGCTTTTTCTGCATCTATTGAGAGAATTATATGGTCTTTGTTTTTTAATTTGTTTATGTGCTGATTAGATTTATAGATCCATGTATATTGAACCGGCCTTGAGACCCTGGGATAAAACCAACTTGGTCATGTCTCCTCAGCCAGGTCTCAGCACTCTTCCACCAGTTGGCAGGGGGAGCTGAGGCCTGACAACCTCGGGTGCTTAATGGAAGCTGGGGTGATTCACTCAGTTCCCGCCCCACCTTAGATTGATGTTGTTGACACTTATATTCTAGAATAATTTGTGTTTCTGTCCTGGCTATACTCCCCTGTGGGCCAGGTGCTGTTTGAGTTCACAGAAACTGTGACTCACCCCCACCCTCTGCTGCTGCTGTTGTGCCAGTTCTCATGGAGCTGGTGTCTCTGTCTCTTGTGGCACTCTGTGTTGGGGAAGGTGTGGTTAGAGCTCACACTCAGCTCTCAGTTCCTGCCTCTCCCTGGGCTGGTGCTATTGCCCCACCTGCTTTTGTCTCAGCTATGTTCCCCTTGGGGTCAGGTGCTTCCTAGGCTCACTAAAGCAGCACTTCTGACTCAGCCCCACCTTGGGAGTATGCCATCTCTATGCACATATATTCTAGTTTCCATCCTGTGGTGCCCTGCCCAGGGCAGGTACCCCTCAAGCATTCACTTTACTCATGGAACCTGTGTTTCTGTCCCAGATCTGTTCTGCCAGTGGCTGCCATCAGAGTAGAGGCCTGGCTTTCTCTGGTTGCCAAGAGAGGCAAGGAGTGTCTCTCTAAAATATCCTCAGGGTTATGGGACCTATTGTTCCTGCCATTGCCACTGCTGCTCTGTGCCACAGGGTACTGCTTCTCTCTCTCACATATGGCTCCCTTGGTCCACAATCCTCTCTTTACCCCCATGCCACAGAATCAGCACAGACATACAACAGCCTATGCCTTGTCTACATCTCTTGAGAAAATGCCCAAGAATCTGGACTTCATGTGGGACAGGCTTCCAGACCTCGGGTGAGAGTGGAGGGAAGTGCTGGGAGTTCAGAATTGCAGGTAGAGAAAATGTACAGTTTTATGCCTGGCAGGAGAGTGCCATGGCACACTAGTGAGTCCTCTCTGGGGAAGGAATTCCAGTTTTTAGAGGGTCTCTCCCATGGGATAAAATAGGAGGAAATCTGAACTCTGCTCTCTTGTTTGTATAAAGTGTACCACAAGCTGTTCTCGTTGGGTAGAGAACTCCTGTATGTTTGGCAATGGGTTTTGTACCTATTGTTTGTTTCCTTGGGGTTGCAATTTGCCTCAGAAGAGTTGATGTCCATTTTTCAACCTTCTCTCTTGGCTCAGCTCCAAACCATAAGCTTACTTGCTAAACTTCTGTCCTTTAATTCCCCTTCTGGATGGGAGCCTCTGTGGAAAGCTGGCTCCAGTTGGCCAATAATCATTTTTAAAACAGGATGATAGAATAGAATGAATAGGGGGTTGAGGAGGGCTATTTCAGATAAGAGTGATAAGGAAAAAGATGTTGAAGAAGGTGACTACATTGAAAGGATTCTACCTCTCTAAGGGAGGAGTGGCCCAGGTGAAAGACATGGAAAATGCAAAGGCCCTGAGGCATAAACGAGGCTGGTGTGCACAGAAAGAAGGCCAGTGTAACTAGAGCAGAGAAAATAAGAGGACAGTGACACAGGACAGAGTTGAAGAGGAAGGACAGGAACATCAAAAGGAAGGAGTTTTGGTTTTGCTCTAGATGCAATTGAAGTATTGGAGGGTTTTAAGCATAGGAATAATATTTGACCAATGTTTATTAAAATTACCTTTGATTTTAATATATTTAATATTCTGTGTGGAAATTACAATAACCAGAGTGGTGGAGGAGGGTGATGGCTACTAAGAAGAAATAATAGAAATTTGGACAAAGATATTATAGAAAAAATGTTGCCATGATTTTTTGACAGCATATCCTGCATATAACAATCTCTGCCCTATGTATATTAAGTCTGTTTCCTTTTAAACTTGGACTGGATTTGTATTTTGTTCTATTACTTACAAACTCAAATAAGACTAGCACCTGTGATAGGTAGATAGCTATAGATATTTGACTAATTAGCTCTCTTTAGTTTTAAATATATCAATAAATATTTAGATGATATATCCATCAACCCTCTCCTCTTAATCTATAAGTAAAATTTGGAATGCACCTTTAAAATTTTTGGATCTAAGTTTAGACTGCCACCTAACAAATCTTTTCATAACAACCTTTTCTCCAGGGGTGTCCAATCTTTTTTCCTTTCTGCCACACATTGAAAGAATAACAGTTGTCTTGGGTCACACATTAAGTACATGAACACTAATGAAAACTGATGAGCAAAAAAAACCCCAAAAAACAAAACAAAACAAAAAGTCCGTGCATGCTTTTTGTGATATTTGACACCACAAATAAGCATGAAAACTCTTCACAAAATCAGCATGTGGCCCATGGCCACAGGTTGGACACCACAGATGTCCATGACATTGATTTACTGTGAAGCAGTGGGCTGCCTACTTGCAGAGGAATAGTTACTTGGGAAAAGAAACTTCAGTTTTGTGTAAGTTATTCTGGTCTGGTCTCTATCTTGCGGTCATCATAATCCTAATTGATATAATTTGTCACTTGAATATTGTCCAGGCATGCCTCTACCTACTTCTACTCTGTGAATCAGTCAATGACACATAGTGGTAGTTTCCAGGGCTCTGCCAAACACCCGTCCAAGGCTTTCATACATTTATACGGCAGCAAGTGACACCTGGGAATTCTCCAGGCATTTTCAATGCCTCTTCTTCAACAATTTCCTCACTTGCTGTCAGATCTCACATCTCACCAGCAGAGCTTATTATTCAAGGTGGTTAAACTCCTCCAGGTAAAGTGAGAATCTCTTGACCTTTCCCTCTGAAGCATCACTCTTTCTGTAAGCTCAACAGTGTTGCTAATGGATGATGAGATGTTCTGCTGTACACTTTGGTTCTTATAGATTTCTTAGGTTTATATGAACAAGTCTTTTCTCTGCCTTCGGTAGTTGGCTGGGCCAAGGAAACATAAACCAAATGAAACCACTGACAAACTAGCAGTTTTCTCCTCAGCCAGAGGGTACTTTTAAGGTAAAGTACTGTTTCATTCTATAGTATGAGATTTTTAGAGACAGAGGATTTAGAACCAGAAAGGGCCTTACAGGTAATCCAGTCATTTGGCAGAAGGAAAATGTGGAGTGGATAGTTTGATTTAATCTTTTACATGTATGATCTCAGTACCAAGGCCAGGCAATTTCCTATGCATAAAATATCATGAAATACTGTACACTATAGTAGTTTTTATATACACATTAATATTATTTTTTCCTTCCAACAATTTCAGGGGACAAATGCTGATATCATTATATTGCACATAGGGAAACAGAAGTCCAGAAAGCTGAAGCCCAGAGTTTCAAAATCTTTAGATGACATGATACATAGCATTATTATGTATAAATATTCAATTTCTTATCCCTATATTGCAGAAAATCCCTACCCCATACATGTTGGGCTTAGCCTTTTGACTTGCTTTGGCCAGTGGAATACAGCATAGGTCATGTGCAAGCAAAGACTTTTAATATGATTGCGAGGTTCAACTTGGTTTCTTGTTCCCCTGCTTTCTGTCATGAGAAGTTTTGTCCTCAAAACTGTTGCTTGAAGTCCTGCAATAAGAAAGGGATCTGAAACTTACCCCTGCCTGAGGAAGACCTAAAACTAACCTATGGCCAATATGAAAAAGAAAGAAATGTTTGTTTTTGTAAGCCAATGAGACCTGCGGGCTATTTGTTACACAGTGACCAGTAGAAGGTAATTACACAGATGGTAAGAGCCAGGATCTATCCCCACATCTATCTGCCTCCAAATGCCATACACTCTTTCTCACCAAACATTCCTATTTCTCTAGCATGCTTTAGCCTCAGCCAGCAGATAACTGGCCTTTATCAGAACCATGTCTTTAGGCTCATTTTTCCAGCACCCAAGATATTTTCTTTGACCATTTTCCTTAGGTTCAACACCCTGCTCTCACAGATGCTCTCCTACCAGCTCAAGATGATGAACTTCTCTAGCATACAAAAAAGGAGAGACTGTCACACACAAACTCCTCCCATCCCCTTCCTCTCTATATTTATTGATCCCATAACTTATTCTTTCTCCTCATCTCTGAGCTTGATGGGAAAGTCCTATCTCCTGTCCCAAGATGACCTCTCAAATGTTTTCTTAATCCTCCAAATCTCACTCCAGCAACTCTCTCACTTTCTTGTTTCATTTATTCATCTCACTTTCCACTTTTTCCCCCCTTGTTAGCCAACAGACATGTGAGTTTCTCTCTTTTCCTAAAACAAAGCAAAAAACATCTTTTCTAATTTTTCTTATTCTCAGGCTACCTTTTTATTTATTTATTTATTTATTTTTCAGTTTTTGGCAAGGGCTTGGTTTAAACCCACCACCTCCAGTATATGGGGCCAGCAACCTACTCCTCTGAGCCACAGGCACTGCCCACTACCTTTTTATTTCTCACCTTCCTGAGATACAAAATCTTTCACCAAGCTGATTCTCTCTCCATTCTCATTTCCTTACCATTTTTATTTCCTCATCCATTCACCAATCTCCAGATTCTGCCCACACTGCTCTGGTGCAACTGCCCTTGCATAGGACATCTGTGGCTTTCTAATTAGAAAAGCCAATGATTTCTGGTCAGTCTTTGGTCAACTCATGGGGTTAATAGAAAGAATAAAAGATTCCCAGTTACATGCACATTGCCTCTCTTCCTATTTGATCTCAATGGTGGTTCCTTTTCTCTTTGAAATCTTGTCTCAGGACACAATTATATTTCTCTTCCTCCCTTTGTGACCACTCCATAAATATTCTTATGTTTTTACCTGACCATAAATGTTGCTGTTACCAGGGTTGTGTTTTCAGTACTCTTCCCACTTCAGGAGAGCTAATTCATTTTCATGGTTTTCTCTCATTTATGCTGACTCCAAATATCCACTGCCATTTCTGTCGCCTTTTGCACATTAGGTTGACCTACCTAACAATTAACTGAACATCTCCCCTTGGGTGCTCATAAAAATGTTCACTTCAACATTCTTTAAAACACACTAGCTTCTTCCTGGAAACACAGTCCTCCTGCAATTTTCTCTCTCAATTGAAATCATCATCAAGCTCCAAAGATGATGGATATCCATAATCAAGCTCAGAAACTCTAAAGATTTCATGGATTCCCACCTTGTCCCTTAGGTATCTCATAAACTCACTGTACATCTTTTATCTACTCTCTCCTCTCCACACCATGGATACTGTCCCGGTTCAAGTCTTCATTGTGGCTTGTCTAGACGTGTAGTGGCTTCCCCCTTCTCCTAACCTTCCTGCCCTGTAGTCTTATGGCTCTTCCTGGCTATAATAACCAAGTGAGATCTACCTCTCTCCAACATAATAATGTGATTTCTCCTAGGAAAAATCCTAACTACTTAATATGATATAAAAAGCTCTTCAAAGTATGGTATCACTTTATTCCTCAACTTTATGTCCTGGCACATCTGTTCATGAACCCTATATTATAGCAACAATGGATGACTCACTGTTCCTTAATCACAAACTGTACTTCACTTATGTTACTCATGTATTTTTCTTTGCAAACATTATAAATATTGCAAAAACATTGCCTAATGATCTCCCATACATGTACATACTCTGTTTCCCTGGAAAATGTTATACACCCTCCAAAGAAGACCAGTTGAAAATGGCATCTCTCCTGTAAAAGCTCTCCTGATTCCCTTCATAACAAGTTTTCCTGAATAATGTAACGTGTAGTAGATTACTACTTCATATTTTTCAATGAGTGAGTGGGTTTTTCTAGACATAATCACATGAATGAATGAATCTCATCTGACTCTTACATCAAAGGCTCCTAGACACTTGTCATTATACTCAGAATTAGTTGGCAAAGTCAAAGTGTGCAAATTTGCGGTTAGGTAGGATAAGTCTAGAGATCTAATATACAGCATAACTATAGTTAACAACTATAGTTGATAATATTGAATGCTGAAAATTTGCTTAAAAAGTTGATTTTAAGTGCTTACCACAAAAAAGGTAACTATGAATGATGATGGATATCCATAATCAAATATAGTAATTATTTCACTGTGTATAAAATATTATACGATATAATATTGTACAATTTCAATATATACAATAAAATAAATATCAAAGAAAGGACATAGACTTTAATGTCAACTATGAGACTAGTTTGGCTCTGGCCTCTGTCACCCAAGTCACTCATTGAATTGACTACTGTAACTGAGCAGAAGCCCTTTTCATTTCTTCCAGCTTCACACACGCATCCAGTCAGAGGACAACCACACAAGGCATAAAACAAGACTGTAGAGTATCAAACAAGCTTCATCCTTGGGCCAATGTCTTAATCAATTAGTAATGTCATCCTAAAGTGCTATAGTGAGACACACTCCAGAGCCACATCCAGATTTAGAGAAAACAGTTGTGTGACTGATTGGTTTTGCCATCCATGGACCTGAAAAGATGAGTAGCACTCATGTCATAATTTTGTCATCTTATCAGGGGTATTTGAGTAACTATAATTCAATTTGATAATCACCAAATAAGCTTCCATGGTTATGTTTTTAATGTGAAAACATGTTTGCTTGCCTCAAGTCTTAGTGATATCTACATTTCCTTTATTTTTTTTTATTTTTTTTTTATTGTTAAATCATAGCTGTGTACATCAGTGCAATCGCCTGTACCCATTCTAAGATGCACCATAGATGTGGCCCCACACATTACCCTCCCTCCACCAAAACCTCCCCCCTCCCTTCCCCTTCCTTGGCCCTTTCCCCATAGTCTTGTGATATAGTTGGGTTATACCCTTCATGTGAAAGCTGTAATTTAGCTTCATAGTAGGGCTGAGTACATTGGATACTTTTTCTTCCATTCCTGAGATACTTAGCTAAGAAGAATATGTTCCAGCTCCATCCATGTAAACATGAAAGAGGTAAAGACTCCATCTTTCTTTAAGGCTGCATAGTATTCCATGGTATACATGTACCACAATTTGCTAGTCCATTCGAGGGTCGATGGGCACTTGGGCTTCTTCCATGCCTTAGCAATTATGAATTGGGCTGCAATAAACATTCTGGTACAGATGTCTTTGTTATATTGTGACTTTTGATCTTCTGGGTATAAACCTAGTACAGGAATTATAGGATCAAATGGCAGGTCTATTTTTAGGTCTCTAAGTATTCTCCAAACATCCTTCCAGAAGGGACATATTAGTGGGCATTCCAACTAGAAGTGTACAAGTGTGCCCTTTCCTCCAAATCCACGTCAACATTTCTGGTTTTGAGATTTTGTTATGTGGGCTACTCTTACTCAGGTTAGGTGATATCTCAAAGTAGTTTTGATTTACATTTCTCTAATGATTGAGGATGATGAGAGTTTTTTCATGTGTTTGTAGATTTTGCATCTGTCTTCTTTAGAGAAGTTTCTCTTTAAGTCCCTTGCCCACCCTGAAATGGGGTCACGTGTTCTTTTCTTGCTAATAAATTTGAGTTCTCTGTGGATTCTGGTTATTAGACC
>CAUYPK010020319.1:0-13639 GCA_963574355.1 Loris lydekkerianus | reverse complement strand
GGATGGAGCTGGAATATATTCTTCTTAGTAAAGTATCTCAAGAATGGAAGAAAAAGTATCCAATGTACTCAGCCCTACTATGAAACTAATTTATGTCTTTCACATGAAAGCTATAACCCAGTTATAACCTAAGAATAGGGGGAAGGGGGAAAGAGAGGGGAGGGAGGGCGGAGGGAGGGGGATTGGTGGGATTACAACTGCGGTGCACTTTACAAGGGTATATGTGAAACTTAGTAAATGTAGAATGTAAATATCTTAACATAAAAACCAAGAAAATGCCAGGAAGGCTATGTTAACCAGTGTGACGGAAGTGTGTCAAACGGTCCATAAAACCAGTGTATGGTGCCCCATGATCGCATTAATGTACACAGCTATGATTTAATAATAATAATAAAAATAAAAAAGATAGCAGATGGCTTGGCACCTGTAGCTCAGTGAGTAGGGCGCCGGCCACACACACCAAGGCTGGCGGATTTGAGCCCAGCCAGGGCCTGCTAAACAACAATGACAACTGCAACCTAAAAATAGCTGGGCATTGTGGCGGGTGCCTGTAGCCCTAGCTACTTGGGAGGCTGAGGCAAGAGAATGGCTTAAGCCCAAGAGCTGGAGGTTGCTGTGAGCTCTGATACCACAGCACTCTACCAAGGGCAGCATAGTGAGACTCTGTCTCAAAAAAGAAAAAAAAAAAGATAGATATAAAATAAAAATTATTTTAAAATGAAAGTGCATCTTTGAATCAAATTCTCTAAGCCTCTTCTGCATCCATGAGCACACCTGGTTTTTAGAGTCTTAATTTCCATGTGCATAAAATTGAATTCTACTTTTTTTCACATAGTTTTCTTATTCTTTTTCTTTTTTTTTTTTTTGAGACAGTCTTACTATGTCACCCACAGTAGTGTGCCATGATGTCACGGCTCACAGCAACCTCAAACTCTTGGGCTTAAGGTATTCTCTTGCCTCCGCCTCCCAAGTAGCTAGGACTACAGGCACCTGACACAATGCTTGGCTATTTTTGTTGTTGTTGTTATTGTTGTCATTGTTGTTTAGCAGGCCATGGCCAGGTTCAAATCCACCAGCCCCAGTGTATGTGGCCAGTACCATAACCACTAAGCAATGGGTGCTAAGCCTTCACATAGTCTTCCATGGGTCTAAATCACCTTCATAATTTTCATTATAGCTGCTACAAACAAAACTTTGTTAAGTCAACAAACTAATGTTGTAGCAATGAACTAGAAACATCCTTGTACAAATTATTTTTCCCTCATTTGAATTTCCTCAGAATACATTTCACAAAGTAGAATCACTTCTTCCAAATAGGTGGCAGAAATGTCCAGTTGTCTGTTCCCCTATAGCTTCTCCTCTTTGTTCTCTAATAATTGAATTTTTAGCTATACACATGCTAGTCTGGAATAAAGACTACATTTCCCAGGCTCCTTTGCAGGTAGGTGTGGTTAAGTAATTCTGGCCAATGGGAAGTGAGCATAAGGGATGCTCCCAACCTGACTCAGGTCCTTAAAGTTAAGGAGCAGGTACCTACCTTTCCTTTTGTTTTCTCCCTTTTAATTGGTTGGCATAGGGATGTGGTGGTGAACCACATGGGACCCTAAAATCAGGAACAACATCCAAGGCAAGGCAAAAGAATTGCAAAGAAAGAAGGAGCTTGTCTCTGACAATTTCACCAAAGCCTCTATACAAGCTTGAGCTTTTGAGAAAGAAATAAACTATCTCATTTAAAGTGCTGTTATTTTGGGTCCCTACTGCTTTCCTCCCAACTAATGCCAGGTATACTCATTTTCATGGCTCTTTATCTCAAGATTTTTATCATGAGCCCTTTAAAAGATATAATTATTATCAAATTTGTATAACAATCAAATATAGTGATTTATTAAAACTCCATCATGCCCAAGCCCCTTGTGTTTCCATTAGCAGTATACTATCCCCAAGTCAGAACATTAAAGAGTTTCATAGTCAAGTGGTTTTTTTGTAATGTTGGGCAAAACAAAGTGTTATCATGGCATGTTGACAGGGTCTCTTCTTATTGGCCCAGAATTTCCAGAGGTGAGCATTGTGCACTAGCAGGACTGGAAGGCACTATGGAGTAGTGTCTTTGGGAAGAAACAGATGAGTAGAATTTGTAGAACCACGCATTCTCAGTTTCTCAGATATATGGGTCCAAGGAGAAGTAGAATTCTACCCCGAAGGAAATCACTTACACCACCTGCTCAGAGACTATATTATCAGTAGTGGCCATCAGTACAAGACTGAACCACGGAGCAAAGGGACATTGCCCCCCTGTCTCCCCATCCCCGGAAGATAAGCCTTGAAAAGACAGGCAGGAATGCAGTCGGGAGAAGGCTGTTTCACTGCAGACTGTACCCCTCACCCTTCAACGCCAAACATTTGGGGCCATAGCACACATCTGAGCTGGATAGGGAGGAATATCCAGGAGATTTAAATTATATTTGAGATTGTAGTTTTCAACAAGAATAGAATTTTATTAACTTAAATTAGCCCAAAAGTTGAAGAACCTGCCCGAGGATGGGAAAGGAGATTTTACAATGCTCAGCTAGAAGCAGTCATGGGGAATAAATGGAATCTTTTCATTCTTATCTCACGTATGGGTTACCAATTGCCACAAATATGCTGTGTAACAAACAACCACAAATAGTGAATGTTTATTGTTCACACATCTGGGTCCCCTGAGAGTCGGTTGATCCAGATTGGACTCAACTCTACCTGCCTTTCCTCTTTCTTGGACCAACCACTACCCCATGCACATCCTCAAGGTGACAACAAAGGTAAGAAAAAACAGGTAGAAACAGCTCAGAACTGACACACCGTTGCTTCCCCCTCATTCTAGTGTCTAAAGCAAGTCACCTGGCTGAGCCCAGAGTCAGAGTGGATGAGCACTGCAAAACTAGATGGAAAAAGATGATACGGGTAGGGGGTAGAATTAGGGCAGTGATTCAATCTACCACACCTTACTAAGTGGGCACTGTTGAACTAACCTGTTACAAGAATTTGATCAGTCTCTTTACCTGAGGACTTCTCAAGTCCTTTAACATGCTAAGAAGCACTCCAAATCTCCAGTGGTGGCCTGTGCCACATTTGACTGGCAGAATGTTTGCACAGGGTTTGGCAAATGCCTCCATGAGTGATGCCCAAGACATCCTTGCTTCAGCTCTTGCCTCTTCTCGTCAATCACTCCTCTTTGCTCAGCAGTTACAGCCATTCCTTTAATCCTCTCCGTTGCTACACAGCACAAGGGAAATATTATAGCATGAAGGCTGGAGACCTGTTCTTTATCAACTTTGTGATCTCAGACAAGACACTTAGTCTCCCATGAGCATTAGTGTCTAACACAGACCATTGCACCTACCTCTGCCTCCCTGGTGATTATCTAGGCAAAAGTGCTTTGCAAATGCTGTAATAACTCCTGAGCTCATGAACATATCTCTCACCCCAACTTCTAATACTGGGCTTTCTCCATGTTAACTCAAAGATAATTTGTTTCAAGTGTCAAATTCTGGCCATTTTCTTTAGCCTTAACATAGGGTTGTTTCTCTCATTCTTTGGACCAAAAGGTAAGAACTGAGGCCAGGCACATTGGTTCATGCCTGTAATCCTAATACTCTGAGAGGCCAAGACAGGGGGATCCCTTGAGCTTTGGAGTTCAAAACCAGGCTGAGTAAGAGCAAGACCCTATCGCTACTAAAAATAGAAAAATTATCCAGGTATTGTGGTGGGTGCTTATAGTCCCAGCTACTCAGGAGGCTGAGACAGGAGGATTGTTTGAGGTTGCTGTGAGCTAGGCTTATGCTATGGCACTTTAGCCTGGGCAACAGAGTGAGACTATATATAACAAAAATAAGAAAGAGAGAGAGGGAAGGAAGGAAGGAAGGAAGTGGGGAATAAAGATAGTTTCTGGAGTATCCTAAAACCTAAGACAATCTTAGTGTGGCTTCTGTCTGTAAAGGGGAAAGGGAAACAAACACAAAATAACCCTGAAATGGAGCCAGCTTATCTGCATCCAATGGCAACTTTTGTCCTCCAAACTTTTCCAGACACACAGGCAGCTTAGTTGGTATTCAGGTGACAGCTGCACTTGCTAAAGCCATCTAGTATTTCTCCCCAGTGACATCCCCTAACTCCCTTCTGCTTCACTCTTAATCCCCAAAATGGGGGTGGGCAGAAGGAAAGCTAATTTCTGATTGACAGCATACAGTACATTTTGTAGGTAATGAATTCATTGCTCAAATCAGCTGAAATCATAATTGCAGGAATGTGAACCCTGTTGTAAGTTTCAGGGTGGACACTGTCAAAACAGGAAATGTGGAGCTTGGCGCTTACATCTCAGGTTTCCTTCCTTCCAACACCATCTCTCTCCTTTGCTTTGTATTTCATTGCTGCCTCTTTTTTCTTGTGGCCGTGGGCCAGGCAGTCCTTGGGACTGGGATAGACGTTAGAACTCATTCAGCTAGACCAAAGCATCTCTGCCCCCTCTATCAGTCCCCAACCCAGAACTGAAAAAAAAAGCCACTCTGTTTTTTCATTTTTGGCAGGCTTTGCTGAAATAGCGCCAGCGACAGAGAACTGGCCAAATCTCAAGGCAGCACCATCTATGGTCGGTCAGCTTCAGACTTGACTCTGGGTTAAACCTCAACCCACCTTCCCATAGCTCCCTTAGCCCTGGCTCTCCCCACTGAGGTCCCACAAACTTTATTCCCTCTCTTCTACGGTTTCCCTATGAATATATGACGGCCACTAGCCCATCTTCTCTCCAGGAAATTTTAAGCCATCAAACTTGATCTTTCCAGCTTCCCAGCCTGTAGCTCTTGGCCCTCCCCACCCATGGTTAGGCCTTCTCCTCACATCTAAAGGGTACACTTGCCTTCTCTACAGTCCAAAACTCATCTTTGCACCTATGCCCATGACTCCATCTGCTCTTGCCCTCTCTATGACTTTGGTGATGGAAATGGACTTGGGAATCAATTAGAAGGTGAGAGAAAGGTTTACACTCAACTTTATAGCTTAGGAGACCAAAGCAATGGTGAAGCCAATGACTACACGAGGAAGAAGAGAGAAGTGCTGGGAGGGCAATCCTGGGCTCGGGCCGTGTTGGGTGTGAGGTGTCTGGGGACATCCAAGTGGAGATGTCTAGCTGAGATCCTGCAGCTTGGCAGAGAGAACTGGGGTGAGGGTGGAAAACAAGGGATCCTCAGTATGCGGAAGGGGTTGGAACACAAGAAGGGATAAGACTGCCCAAAGAGGGTGTAAAGAGGGAGACTATCAGAGCCAGAGAGGGCATTTTGGAGAAGGTCAACGTTTAAGAGGCAGGTGGAAGATGGAACAGAGATTGAAAACACGGAGGGAAGCCCAGAGAATTTAATGCAGTGAAATCCAAAGGAGCAAGTCTAGAGAAAGAGGTGGTCAATCCTGTTAAAAGCAACAACAAAGTCCAGCAAAAGAGCTTGTGGAAAATACCTAACAAATTTGGCAATTAGAAGACCAGGGGTAGACTTGGGCAATGTGGAGGGATGAGGCAGAAACCAAACAGAGTGGAGAAGAGAGGATTGAAGGGAGTGGAAGTGAAGGTTACAAAAATACTATTCAGCCATTTAAAAAGGAGACTTTACACCTGTTGTATTAACCTGGATGGAGTTGGAACACATTCTTGGTAAAGCATCACAAGAATGGAGAAGTGAGAATCCAATGTACTTGAATTCTAATATGAAAGCAGTAGATGATCTAATACATACCCTCATAAGAGAAAAACTCACATCAATTCAAGCTGGGGGCAGAGGAATGACGGAGCAGGGAGTGGAGGAGGGGGATGATGGTGTATGGCACACCTCTTGGGGGCAGGACACAATCATAAAAGGGACTTTACCTAACAAATGTAATCAGTGTGACCTAATTCTTTGTATCCTCCATGAATTCCAAACAATAAAAAAAAAAGTAAAAATAAAAACAAAATATTGGGACATCTTAAAAAAAGATTTCTCCTTTTGAGAAACTTGCATGAGAACTGCAAGGGTTTCTAACGGGAGTTTCTAACTCAGGAGTGAAGGTGTGGTGGGTGGCTACAGGGCTAGTAAAGATGCCTTAACAAAAACTCTCTCCTCCCTTGACAATTTATAATGCCTAAAAAATCATTATATTAACAACTCATTAAAATATTTATTCTTTTAGGTCAATGGCTTGTTTTCCCTGAAAATGTCAAAAGCCTCAACAGGACCAATATTCGTTCAACAAACATTTATTGAACAGTTCCTATTTGCCAACCATATTCCAAAGCACTGGGGTAATAAAATGAATAAGAAAGTAAAATTCATTGTTAAATTAATTTCTGAAATTCTTAAGAAAAAAAAAAAGCCAGAAAAGCCACCAGCTTCTAGAAGTATATGGAGACTTTCCTTAATGCACGTATGACTTTATTTTTCACATTTATGTAAACCTTACTGAGGTATAATTTTCATACAAAACGAATGGGTTTTAAATGCACAGTTTAATGAGTTTTGACAAGTGTAACCACCACCCTAATCAAGAGAGGGAACAGTTTCCATTATCCCCAGAAGTTCTTTCCTGTCTCTTTGTATTCAGACCCACCTCCAGGCAAGCACTTGTCTGTTTTCTGTCATTGCAGATTAATTTTGCCTTTTCTGTAGTTTCATTTAAATGGAATTGGGCTCTTTTCTGTCTGGCTGCTTTTGCTCAACATAACGTTTTGGAGATCCATCCGTGTGGTCGTGTGCAGCAGTCGTTTATTCCTTTTTATTACTTAGCAGTATTTCGTTGTTTGGATGAATATACCCCAATTTGTTTATCATTTTCCTGAGAACAGACATTTGTGCTGTTTCCAGATTTGAGTAATTATGAATAAAGCCCCTCTAGACATTTTCAGACAGGCCTGGTCATGTGTTTTTATTTCTCTTGGATTAAAAACTTCGATGTGTGGCTTCTGCCTCCTAGGGTAAGTGTACTTTTTACTTTATAAGAAACAGCTGATCTTTTTTTTTTTTTTTTTAGTCTATTGATTTATTTATTTTGGAGTCAGAGGCTCACTTTGTCACCCTTGGTAGAGTGCCATGGCATCATAATTCACAGCAACCTCAAATCCTTGGGCTCAAGTGATCCCCTTGCCTCAGCCTCATAAGTAGCTGGGACTACAGGGACCTACTACAACACCGGCTATTTTCAGAGATAGGGTCTCACTTTGGCTAAGGCTGGTCTCAAACTTAAGAACTCAGGTGATCCACCCGCCTCGGCTTCCCAGAGGGCTAGGATTACAGGCATGAGCCTCTGCACCTGCTGCTAACCTGTTTACTGAGGTGGTGTACCATTCTCACCAGTAATATGTAAGAGTTCCAGCGTCTTCACATCCTTACTAACACTTGGTATTAATAACATGCTTTTAAAAGCCATTCCAGTGGCAATGTATGTCATTTATCAGCTGTGTTTATTTATTTATTTATCTTTTAATGATATATATTAATTGTGCCTATTTTGGAGTACATGTGATATTTTGGTACCATGTTCAATGTGCTATAATCAAATCAGGGTAGTTGAGATATCCACCACCTCAAACCTTTGTCTCTTTTTTGTGTTGGGAGCATTATACATAATTTCTTCTAGCTTTTTGAAATATACAATAAATCACTGTTCATTATAATTTCCCTATTACACTATCAAATACTAAAACTTCTTCCTTCTATCTAATTAACTGCATTTCTGCAACTTCTGAGGGACTTAATGCTCAGGAACTCAGGACACATATCCTGTTGGCCAGTAGAGCTGCTGCTGGGCCTTGAGAGAGAATGAGGAGAGGAGGGAAGTGTCATTACAACTTTGCCATAACCGAGGCTCCACCTTGAAAAGCCCCTGACGGGGTACTGGGGCTCCCGGCGTCTCTGAGGCAGTTTGGGAGCTACTTGATCCTCTATCAGCTGTGTGTTTTACCAATATCATCTTTCAGTCTTTGGCTTGTATTATTTTCTCAACAGTGTCTTTTCAAAGTCTAGAAGCTTTAAATTTTTATGAAGTCAAATTTATCATAATGTTATGGTCCATGCTTTCTTGTCTTAGCTAAGAAATCTTTGTCTAACTCAAGGTCACAAAGATTTTTCTCCTATGTTTTTTATCAGTAGTTTAATAGTTTTAGGTTTTACATTTAGGTCTATAATTCATTTTGAGTTACTGTTTGCATTCGAGGCTCATTTATTCGGACATGGATATACAATTGTCCTAGCACAAATTTATCGAAAAGACTATTCTTTCTTCCTTGATTGTCTCGGCAGCTTCGTTAAAAATTGACCACATATGTGTGAGTCTGTATCTTAACTCTCTATTTTTCCATTTATCTTTCTATTTCCATTTATATTTCTATTCTTTTGCCAATATCACATTTGTAATAAATCTTGGAATCAAGTAAGATGAGTCTTACAACCTTTTTCTTCTTTTCAAAATTATTTTAGCTATTCTGGATCCCTCTCACTTCCATATAATTTTTAGAACTAGTTTGTCAATTTCTAAAAAAAAAGAAGTCCACTTGAATTTTGAGTGAGATTACCTCAAGCCTATAAATCAATCTGGGAAAGCTTGACATCATAACAAAATTGAGTCTTCCTATCCGTAATATGGAATATGTCTGCCTTTATTTATATTTTTCTTTGATTTCTCTCAGCAATGGTCTATAGTTTTCAGTGTACCAATCTTACATGTATTTTGGTAAGTCTATCCTTAAGCGTTTCATGGTTTGATGCTATTATAAATAGGATTGTTTTAAATTTTAATTTTACAATACTTAGTAATAGTAGTACAATTAAAATTTTTAATATTACCCTTGTATCTTGCAATCTTGCTAAATTCTTTTATGAGTTCTAGTAGTTTTTTCAATAGATTCCTTAGGAATTTCTACATAGATGATCATGTTGCCTAAAAATAAAGACAGTTTTTATTTCTTCTTTTTTGACCTGTATTCCTTTTTATTGGCCTCATTGCCATGGCTGGGTACTCAAATGTGGTAAAAGGCAACATCCTTACTCATTCCCATATTATATTAGAGGAAGAGCTTTCAGTTGTCCATAAGTAAGTATGACATCAGTTGTGGTTTTTTCATAGACTCTCTTATGTCTCCTTTTTAAAAATCTTAAACAGTATCATTGTTACTCTTAACATTAAAAGGGGTAACATATTTACTCTTTAAAAAAGCCAACAAGACCAAAGAAGATGATATAAAATACTAAAGTGCTCTGATCCTTATTGCCTTATTGCCATGGCTGGGAATCTATCAATCTCCTCCCCAAAAGTAACTACTGTAATTATTTAAATACTGAAAATGATAAAGACAGAGAGAGAAGGGTGGAGGACAAAGACAAAACATATTAAAAAGGAAAAATGGGCCGAGGACAGTGGCTCACCCCCACAATCTTAGCACTCTGGGAGGCTAAGGTGGGTGGATCGCTTGAGTTCAGGAGTTGGAGACTAGCCTGAGCAAGAGTGAGACTCATCTCTACTGAAAATAGAAAAACTAGCCAGGTGGTTGTGGTGAACACCTGTAGTCCCAGCTACTCAGGAGCCTGAGGCAAGAGGATCTCTTGAGCCCAAGAGTTTGAGGTTGCCGTGAGCTATAACACCACAACACTACCCAGGGCGAAAGAGTGAGATTGTACCTCAAAATAAAAAATTTTTTAGAAAAGAAAAAATAACCTCAATTATTTAAAGCTGCAAATCTTTTTGAGGGAGGAAAGCTCTGCTTCCCCTGGAGTCTTACTTCAGGCCTCCATTCTGACTCAGTTGCCTTCTCTGCACGCAGCAGAAAAGAAGCACTCTTCTTGGAATCAGAAGAATTAGGATGAGAAGACATAGAACTTAGCAGTTAAGAGTCTGAGCTTCAGAGTCAGACCCATTAGAAGTTACATCTTCACCACAGGACTTAGTAATATATGGCCTCCCTGAGCCTCCACTTGCACATCTGCAAAATGGGAATGACAATAGTCCACATATCCAGAGAGGAGACATAATACAGAAGATGTGCCACGTGGATGTAATGTATTAGCACTTTCCTTGTACACAGCATTTCTGCTGTGAAAATGAGCAGTTACTGGGCATCTTCGGGCAAAGCTCTTAATCTCTAGGACTCCATAAAATAGGGCATTCCCTACCTGCCTCCCAAGATTATGTGGGTGTGAGAGAATAAAAATAAAAGACACAGCCAAACAACAAAGTCAGACTGGGGACTGGAGGTAGAAACCAGAACTTGGCTTAAGATCCAAGTTCATTCTTTTCATTCAGAATCGATTTCCCTGGAAGCTACAGCACTTGCTCCTTTATTGATCAACTTTTGATAAGATTGGCTTATATTCTTTTGCATAAGCAATATCCTAAGTCTTTAAAGGATTTTTTTTTTTTATTTGTTCACTCTGGAATAACAAACTTCATTTTTTTCCTTTCAAAACTGTAAACCTTTTTTAAAATGAAGTTCCAAAATGGAAGAGTGTTTGGCAAGCCACCTAGTCCGTGGATTCTGATTAAGATACACATAAGAAAAAGCACCAGCTTCCTTAACAACATATTTCCCTAATCTTCATTTATGGATTGGGGTTGCCAAAATTTAGCAAATAAAAACATATTATGCCCAGTTAAATTTGAATTTCAGGTAAACAATGAATAATTGTGTATGTAAGTATATCCTATACAGTATTTGGGATATACTTATATTAAAAATTGGTTTTGGTAGAGGGAGGGTAATGGGTGGGGCCACATCTATGGTGCATCTTAGAATGGGTACAGGCGCTTGCACTAATGTACACAGCTATGATTTAACAATAAAAATAAAGAAAAAAATGCAAAAAAAAATTGGTAATTATCTGAAATTCAAACATAAGTGAGATTCTTATATTTTATCTGATGATTCTATGTGGACTTCATTGCCTAACTGCATATAAAATTTCCAACAAACTGCTGGAAGGTAGGACAACTCAGACAGGAGGAGAGAAGAGCATAGGCAGAGGACTTGAGAATGTCATGGATGGTGCCAGGCATTTTAGACACTTTTCCTCATTTAATCTTCACTCACACATGTAACTAAAGCCCTGTGCATTGGCATTATTTCCATTTTTTACAAAGGAAGTCACTGAGGATGAGAAAGGGCAACCAGCATGTCTTAAATCTAAAGTGATTATCTAGGAGAGCTTCATGGAAGAAGAGGCCATTTCAAGCAAACAGAATATTCTCCCTCTCCTTTTCCCTCCCCTTCTCTCTATGCCTCCCCCCTCCCTCTTTCTCTCCTTCTCTCTCCATTCCCTTTCCCCCATACTGGTCCTTTCCTATGCTGTTTCTGCCCGGTCGTCTCAACTTGGTGGTCAGCTAGTGATAAGACTGGGAAGAAAGAAGAGGTCCTGCTTGGGCCTTAAGACTAAGTCACTTGCCCCAGAGACCTGCACAAGTGTGGGGCCCTTCTTGGCTAATAACCGAGTGAAATTCTGCACTCCTATTTGTCACTTCCCCTCGTGCATTTAAAACCTCAGGTAGGAGATGGAGTGACAGGGCCAAGCGGGATTCAGACACTCCCTGGATCTCCCACCAAATTCCACCAAACACTCAAACTAATGATGAACAAGGTCTAGTTGGAGAGGAGAGTTGGGGAGTGTTATGGTGGAAGATGACAGACAGCCATGGAGAAGCCCCACAGGCCAAGGAGAGCCACTGAAGGTGTCTGAATGAGGTAGCAAGGCAGCACCAGGACTAAGAGGGCCAAAGTGCTAATAGAAGCTTATTGACCATCTGATGAAACACTCTCAGCTTCAAGAGCTTACCTATGAGAATGTGCACAAAGAGGCTTAGATACCAGCTAGGAGGCCAGGGCAGGACTCCTGGCCTTCCATCCGTCAATATTTCTTGGGCATCTCCCAAGTGCTGCACAGCAGTGCAGTCTTGTTCCTAGACGCTACAGGCACCAGTGTCACCTGGGAAAATCACTGACCTTCCCATTTCCTTTCAATGCAGAGGTCAAGAAGGGCCTGGTCTCTGCTTTCCTGGAGTTTATATTCTAGTGGGAACAGACAATTAGCAAATAAACAAGTGAATAAATGAGCACAATTATTTTAGGTGGCAGTAAGCACTTTGAAAAAATAAAACTAGGTAACAGGATGTGAGGGTCAGGGGAACATCACTAGAAATGATGATCAGGGAAGGAAACTGGCTGACTTGAGTCAAAACCTGCAAATTCAGGGGGAGCCGGCCATGTAAAGATCTGGGGGAGGGCATTTAAGGAAGAGGAAAAAATACACACACACACACACACAACAGATGGTCTGTGTGGCAGGAGCAGAGTGACTGAGGGGGAGTGGGGAAGGGTTTGAGGTCAGAAAAGTAGGGAAAGGCCAAATCATGTGTAAGGCCGAGACAGAAATGGGACCTTATCCCAAGGGCCAGGGGAAAACTTTGGATGAAGAGGTAAGTGATAGCAGCAGGGAAGAAAGGTTCCAAAGGTCATTCCAAAAATGAACACAAGTTTGATGACAGGTGAGATATGTAGGACCCAAGATAAGTGTGAGTCAAAGGTGACCCCGTGTCACCAGCCTGAGTGACAGGCTCATATCCTCTGCTTCTGAGGTTACAGCCAACATAAAGGCAAGGTTAATCCCATCCCACAGGTCACAGACCTTCTATGGGAAGTAAGTACAAACCAAGAAACTGCTAAAGGAAACATCAGTGGCAGATTTGAAAGTTGATTCCTGGACAGAATGGCATTAGCTCTGAGCAGGAATAAAAATCACGCTGCTCTTTCTTTTTTGAATAAGCAAAGGGCTTTCCTGCATTAGTTTCATGAATGAAAACCCAGCAGAATGGCATCCAAGCTTTCCCAGGTCTTGTTCCCAAATTCATCATATTCATCCGTGTTTTCCTATGTGTTCTCTCTGATCAACCCACACGACCCCCACCAGCCTCAGGGGCAAGAGGAGGCATCACAAGTCCCAGATAATGTTAATGCTTGGGATGCTGACTTGTATTCATGCTCCAAAAAATGCATTCAATAACCACATGCTATGGTTAATGATAACATGGTGGCCCAGCCAGAAGAAACGATGCAACAGAAAGCCTGTGGCAAAGAGGTTGCCGTTAAAAGGACCCATTCAAGTGTAACCTGGGAACATCATCGACCATTCCCTTCTGTTGCACATTTAGCCAGCATTTCCTCTGCCCACTCAGTGGATGTTAATATGAGGTTAAAAGTGGGCTCTGACATCAGACAAACTGGTATTCACACCCAGACTCTGTCGCTTTCTCACTGCATGACCTTAAACAAGTCTCTGGACCTTGAACTATCCAATATGGTACCCACTGATCACATGGGACTAGTGAGCTCTTGTAATGTGACCGGTCAGAACTGACTCACATTATATATATATTTTTAATTTACATATAATAATTATACATATATATGGGGTACGCAGTGGTGTTTCCACACATATAATATACAGTGAGCAGATCAAGATAATTAGCATATCCATCATCTCAAACATTGATCATTTCTTTGTGTTGGGAATATTCCTTCTGATTATTTAAAATTATGTAATATATTATCTTTAACTGTAGTCATCCCACAGTGTCATAGAATACTAGAATTTATTCCTCC
>CAUYPK010020315.1:0-26433 GCA_963574355.1 Loris lydekkerianus | reverse complement strand
GCCTCTACCTAGATACAGCCAATGTGGTACCATGCCACTGGCCCGACCCTGTCACTCACCTCTTCCCCCGCCTTCTTTCCCTGCCCCTTCTCCACAATAAAAAAATAAATAAATTCAAAAAAAAAAAAAAAAAAAAAGAAGTTCTCCTTGCCATGACTTTTTTTTTTTTTAAACTGGAGCACTCATATTTAACTTCTGTAAAGGAAGAGCTAACTCAAAGACATATGCATTTAGAACAACATAAAAGATGATACTATCAAAAGAAAAATAGGTTATCAGAAGGGTAGTGATGAAAAACAAAAAAGAAAGGACTGAGAAAAGAATTACAATTTGCTTCTAAAGAAAACTATTTCACACAAAAGGGGGGGAAAACCCAACATGTTATATAGGATTTTAAAAACTTGGTACTAAAGATTAATAATTTCAGAATGTTATTGCTAGAAAAAAAAAGGAACAACAGGATTTGCTATTCTTCTATGTGAAAACTGCTTTGTTGACTTAATCTACAAACAGATCCTCATGAAAACTACACACTCACCAAGCTAAAACTGCTTATTCAGTGACTCTGCTCACCAAAGGAATTATTATTTGACTCGGTTTTTAGCTGGGCGTGGAAAGATAATTTTCCCCCTTGGCTGAAAGCTTGGAGAGGCACCAAAGTGAACACCCATGTGAACGCAAAACAATTAGGGAAGATTCACTCCAAATTAGCTGGTTCCCATGAAAAGGCTGGAGTTTATCAATCTGTACTAATTGAAATCGCTTGAAATATGTACTTGGGAGCAGATAAGTAAGCAGGTGGAAGAGAAGACGACTACACCATGGACCACTAAATATCTAAGTGCCCTGGGAACGTAAGGATAATAATAGAAATAGAATTGGCTAGTATTTTTATTACTTTTTAAATTAATCTTACTTTTAAAAGAACAAGAAAAACATTAGTGTTATAATTCCTGCCTCACCAACTTGGCTTTGTGAAAGCATAGACAGATATAATTCTAGAAATTATATCAATTCAATACCGTTAGATCTACTCAAAAGGTCAAGTCTTTCGTTCTCTGAGTAAAGAGGCTTGTTTCGGTATTCAATTTATACTGTGCAAAGTCAAAGAAATAACCCTAAAGGTGGTTTTTCTTTAGAAATTAAAAATAACTTATCTGAAAATATAATTTTCTTTTCTAATTTTTATAGAGTTTATGATTAATATAGGAACACTAGTGTATTAACAACTTTCTTTTACACAACCCTGGCTTAACAGCTGGGACCAACATAAATTGTTAGATGTGAACGTTTTCAAAGTTGTGAGCATGAATTCAAATCCTACTTATTGACTTGTTGGTACAGCTACAAATAGCTTTGGGGGGAAGAAAGGCACAACCCAAGCATTGTTATTTAACTCACAAATGCAATTAGCTGTAAGTGTCTCCAACCATAATTATTTTATTTTATTTTTTGGAGACAGAATCATAAGCTGTTGCCCTCAATAGAGTGCTGTAGTGTCCCAGCTCACAGCAACCTCAAACTCTTGGGCTTAAGGGATGCTCTTGCCTCAGCCTCCCAAGTACCAGGGACTACAGGTGCCCCCCCCCCCCCACGCCTGGCTATTTTTTGTTGTTGTGGTTGTTGTTGTTTAGCTGGCCCGGGCCATGTTTAAACCCACCAGCCTTGGTGTATGTGGCCGGCACCCTAACCACTGAGCTACAGGTTGTGCCCTCCAGCCATCATTCTTAAAGTCTTAGAGTGTAACCCCAAGAAATAAGAGCAGGGACCAATGCTGAAAAATTGATCTGATTATACTAAAATTTGGAGATTTATTTTTCTTATAGTAATATTTACTTGCTTTGATCATAAAAATATTTTGTGTGCAGCTATTAAAACCAGACCCTCATGGGATTTTTGTCTTCTTGAGAAAAGTTTTACTGACTCAAATTTATTTACTTATTTATTTATATTTCAGATTAATGTGAGGGTAAAATTAGGCTACAATGTTTGCCTTTGTTAGGTAGAATCTCTGTTGCAGTTGTGTCCTGCACCCAGGAGGTGTGCCATACATTCTTACATTAAGTGGGAACACACCAATCCCCTCCATTCTTCCCTCCCCCACCCCCGTTTACCCCCCCGTGACTCAAATGTATTTTCAAAATTTTGTTACTTTATAGAAAGAAGTGTCAAGATTAGACTTCCAGAATGACTTTATTATGCTATAAAATAATATCGGATGGAAAAAATACCGTGTTCCATATTCAAAGTTTGACAGATAAAGAAAAGTTTACTTTTAAAAGTTCTGATTAAGTGCTATGATTGAACCTGTTGGAAATCATTGTTGACTATAAAATAATATCTGATGGAAAAAACACTGTGTCCCATATTCAAAGTTTGACAGATAAAGAAAAGTTTACTTTTACAAGTTCTGATTAAGTGCTATTATTGAACCTGTTGGTTTAATCTCCAATCATTGTTGACTGGAGGTAAAGAGGCCTCTGCTCTTGTACGTGTCATTAAATAACCTCAGCTTCAGTTTTCTTACATGACAAATACAGAGATAGACACCAACTGACACCCACTTATTTAACAGGAATGCTGTGTTTATAATGATACCAATTTAGAGGAATACTGAACTTCTTGGAATATATGGTGCAAATACAATATTAATTTTTCTTAACATTCTGCAATTTAACATAGCAGAGTTCTTACTTCAATATTTAGACATGATCTCTATAATTATATAACTTGAATAATTTTTCTCTACAATTTTCCAAGCACCATCAAATGATTAAAGTTTATCAGTAACTGTAAAGAAAATATACCATTAAATGCCATTTTTGATTAAAATACTTTGTTTTAGTTGAACTGATAAATTTTTATCTGTTACATACTATTTGCATATTTTTACATGGTCATAATACTCTATGAACCATTTTATATTATGACATTTTTATTGAATATATTTTTAAAATTTTACAAGGATTGTCAAATTCTACCTGTTTCATCATGTTTTTTGAATGTTTCATTACACCTGCATATTTTGGGCTTTTTGAATATTTTCCTCCTTGATTTTGTTCTGTTATTGCAAACATCTTCATGAATCTATAATTTTCTGTTTAAACTGGTTTCCTAAGAATAATCTATTCTCAGTTCTCTCTTTCTTCCATACCTACTACACTTTATAGAGACCATTATTCAACTAAAAGTTTGTACTTAATTATTTTTTTTTCAAGCTCTTAAGTAGTATGCTAGCTTTTTGAAGCAAAGGGATGTATGTTGCTAATACTTATGTTCTAGACCCCTAGCCTGAGTGCACAATAAAATTACATTGAATAAATAAATGAGCAAGTTTTCAGAAATGGAATAACTATGATACAGATTTTTTCATGTTTATTAAAATACATTGTTTCCAAAAGACCTGTGTAATTTATAAAGTTAATAACAATATTTTGTGTGCAAATTTTATCACAATGTAGCCAACATTATCTTTCAAAATGTTTTGGGCACCCTTACAGGTAGTATGTCATCCTAAGGTGGTTGTAACTTACATTGTTTTTGTAAGTAAATATCAATATTTTCCAAGTACATTTGTGGTACTAATTTTAAAATATCTTTACTTAGGTGTTATTTGTTTATTTATTCTTCTTGTTTGATTTGTTTTTATTTAAAGCATATTTTATCTCTATTTCTTCCCTTTAACCCTATGCAATATTTGGGGTCAATAATTTCTTTAAGATGCAATAGCTAACACTGTGAAAAGAGATTTAAAGTTTGGCCTAGTTTATGTGTAAATAAATTTAATGATCCTTTGGGAAAACTATTCCCAGAATTTTGAAAGAAGTTGCTTCAATCAATGATCTCAACATTATAGTATAAAATAAATTGTACAGAATGAGAAGTTTTGGAACATATGCTGAGTTCTTAAACTGTGGCTACGCCGACCCACAAGTAAAGCAGCTTTCCCCAATGTGTTCTGCCACCTGTCACCACCCACTTACATGTTCATTTATTTTCTTGACCATCAGCCACACTGAACTGCCCTGTGTCCACAGAATGCATATTGTAGAGGAGCCAGAAGGCCTCTGAGTGAGATGATTTACTACTTGCGGGTGGACCCTCAGGTAACTCACCCGCAGGTGAGCCCTGGAAATCCCTAAGCACGTGGTCATTATCCTATACTCCCCTCACCGATCTGTTACAGTCTCAGTAAATAGCTACTGGGGAGGTTGCTTGGGGCTACCCTGGTTAGTCCGCCTCTTGTAAGCTTGTACTTCCAATCCGTGTCATGACTATTTCCTTCCTGTGATTGCGGGGACAGGGCGGCAGGGGACCTGACAACGTATAGTGCCCAATATGCCCCACATGTCTGTGTTCATTCAACACCAGCTAATTCAGACTTTTTTCTAGTCCAGCAGTTTACGGTAACAAAAAGCAAACTTCCTTCACCCAAAGAAGCTTAGATACGGCCTCTATTATTTCCTCTACATAAAATTCCGTTTCTCTTCACATTTGTCCTTGTAAGTACCACCTAATTTTAAAAGATCCAGCTAATTTGATGCCATTTCCATAAAATTCCTAACTTTCATTGTCTGAATTTCTCTCTCCTACTTGTATTTTTTTTTTTTTTTATTTTGAGACAGATTCTTATTTTGACACCCTTAGAAGAGTGCTGTGATGTCACAGCTCACAGCAACCTCAAACTCCTAGGCACAAGTGATCCTCTTGCCTCAGCCTCCCAAGTAGCTGGGACTACAGGTGCTCAGCTATTTTTAGAGATGGAGGTCTTGCTCTGGTTCAGACTGATCTGGAACTCATGAGCTCAGGTGATCCACGCACCTTGACCTCCCAGAATGCTACGATTACAGGCGCCCACCACAATGCCCGGCTATTTTTAAAGACTGGGTCTTGCTCTTACTCAGGCTACTCTTGAACGCTTGAGCTCAAACAATCCACTGGGGGAGTCCTCCCAGAGTGCTAGGATTACAGGCATGAGCCACTGCACCTGCATACTTACATTTTTTTTTTTTTTTTTTTTAGAAAACTTTGTTTTTAGCCCTGCTTTGTAGCTCATGTGCTAATTCACTTTTATTATAGTCTCAGGATGGTGTAATGGTGAAGAGTGCACTCTGGAATCAGACTTCCTGGATTTGAATCACATTTTGACATTGCATCTTTACATCTCTGCGCCTCAGTTTTCTTATCTATAGCAAGGGGATAATAGTAGAACCTACTCGTATGTGTGTTTATTGTAAGTTTTAAATGAGATAAACATAAAATGTGTAAACACTCAAAGGTTGTCTGCTGCTATTATTGTTTTCCTTAGTTTATGGGTTGTTGAGGAAAACCTCTATTTTATTAATCTTTGTATTTCTGATCATTATCACAGTTAATAGCATGTATTAGTAGCTCAGTGGATAACATTTTAATCTGGAACAAATTTTCTAATTAACTTTTTCTTGGCTTTGGAAAAAATAAAGCATTTTGGATAAGCCTATAAAAAAGCAGATAATTGGACTGGTTAAAGGTAAAATGATTAGGAAGTAAAATGAATTTACTTGAAAAAAATACATGTCCTTGAAACTAGAGGTTTGTTCCATATAAAGAGTTGAAGAATTGACCCCTCAAGTGTTTTTGGAGATTTTTGTTTGTTTGTTTTTTTGTTTGTTTTTGATGAGTAAAGTTGGCTTGGTAGAAGTATTGGAAACCAATTTATTTTCAGTTACCAGAATCACATCCCATAAAGTGGGTTGTAAGACTCAAATATACCATTTACAACTGGAATTTTAAAATTCTGGTCTTCAACTATTGCTAGAGTACAGCTCTAAACCAATGTGATTACCCATTAGAAATACTAAAATAAAAAGATGGAAAATAGCAAGGGTTATGAAAAGTGTAGGGTAATTGGAATGGTCAGACATTAGAGCTGGAATATAAATGGATAGAAATAATTTGATAAATTATTTAGCAGTATCTACTAAAAATAAGAACATATACATAACTTATGCTTTAGCAATTCTAGTTCCTTGATATATACCTATTAGAAATGAATGGATATATATACTGAAAGACACACCTGAGAATCTGTCCCATATGTCTTAATATCTCATATGTGTCACAATCCACTTATTATCACATGTAGGAATTGTTGAACACACATATAAGTACTATTCAAAATACCCCAAATTAGAAACAACTCAGGGGTCCATCAGTAAAAAAATGGATGATGAATTAGGGAATACTACAGTGCTGTAAGAATAACCAGTCAAAAGCAACCTCCAAATACAGGAAGAATCATATAAACACCAAATACAGGTGAATCATATAAACACCTAATATGGGGTGGAAGAAACCAGACACAAGGGATAACATTATGAATCATTTTATTTATTTGAAGTAAATAAACAAAAACAAAACGAGGCTGTTAGAATTTAGGCATGCAGTTAAATTTGAAGTTAGCTAGATCAGGCGTCCTCAAACTTTTAAAACAGGGGGCCAATTCACTGTTCCTCAGACTATTGGAGGGCTGGACTATAGTGTAAAAAAACCCCAAAAAACTATGAACAAATTCCTATGCACACTGCACATATCTTATTTTGAAGTAAAAAAACAAAACGAGAACAAATCCAATCACACCGCCGCATGTGGTCTGCGGGCCACAGTTTGAGGACCCCTGTTCTAGATGATGCTTAAGGATCTGGTTACACGAGTATACTTACCTGGCAAAAACTCAGGGAGACACCTGGGATAGGTATACTTTTCCATATTTATATTATATGCTAATCTTAAAAGTAATTAAATTTTTCTATGCATCTGGACAGAGCTTCTTATAACTTTGCTTTTATAAAGACCCTTTAGAGTAGCTTTAAAACTGACACAGGGAAGCAGCCTGGAAAAATTCACTACAATGTCCCTTTCCTAAATCCAGGACTCTCACTCTCCTGTGTCTACAGGCTCCACACATGCTCTTCTCTGTCTGGAAGGGGAATTCTAAACCTGCCTTGCAGAATTTGAAGAAAAAAAAAAAAAAATAGCCCTCTTCCTAATCTTCAGAGTTCTGACGGTCACAGGAGATCTTGGCTATAAGCTGTAAGGTTTACATGCCCTGTCTTTCTCTTGGCTTGGGCGCCTTTCCATGAATAGGATTCGTCTGACACCACAGGTCGATTCAACAGGTGAAGCATCTTGAGCTGCTTAAGGAAAAAGACAATTCAGACTATTATTTACCATCGTAGAAACGAAGAGTTTACACTTTCTATTCTATTTCCTTGTACTGGAAGTCTGCAGAAGAGAGTCAGTTTTCTAATGGAGAGTTTGAGATTGGGTGGAGGCCCTGGCTGCCTGCTTTTGGCGTGACTACCCTGTTCTACCCACAGGCAGAGGAAGAGGGTGTGTACGGGGCTTGGCTCTGGCCTGCCTGTCCTTCCTCTGCTCTATTTGGCAAATACTTGCACTTAGACCTTTATTTTTAAGGAGGAATCAGAAAACCAGGAAATGAATCTCAAATGCAAAGAACCTAACATTTTCCAGTAGCTAGTACTGAACAGTAACACAAACTCTTGCCTGCTAACTCTGCTTGTTTAATTGTGTTGCTTTAATTGAGTCCCAGCAATGGGCTTGATGCTGTCCACAGTCCACTTAGGATCACGCCTCATGCGATTAGGAAGAGTGGAACACACAGCTGGTGTCATCTTTGCTGTCAATGATAATTAAATCATGTGTTTGTTACCCTTTCATACTTGATGTGAAAATCAACTTGTTTGGCAAGAAGTAGTGTTTTCGCTTTACCTGGTTTATGGCAAAGCTCCAGCTTCTCACTCAGCAGTCACTGATACCTATTTCCTTCGTCTCTCTCAGATGTCCAAACTTTCTCCACCTGGCAAATGATCTCACATTAGCCCTCCCATCCATTCATGGCAAAATTTGACTACTTCTTCCTATATGTTACTTTCCAAATATGCTTCCCCCTTACTATGTCAATCAACAAGAATTCCACCCTCCCCAATCACTTCTTCTCTGTCTCTTTCTCTGTCCCCATCGCCCCACGTTTTTTGTGTGTGTCTTTCTCTTTCCCAAACATAATCCTACAGTTTTTTTCCCTCGAGGCCTCGTCCTCTCATTTCCCTCGGAGGCAGGTGTTGATTACCTGTATGAACTTCCCTCCGTGTCTTGTATTTCAACTTTCATCCCTCTCTCCTTTCTTTCATCTTCCTCACTCTGCAGGCAGTCCTGCCTATTTTCCCCTTCTTACACTTGTTTTCTCTCCTATCCCTCATGCGTAAGTGATCCCAGTCTGATTTAAAATAGCTTTCTCATTCTTTGTCTTAAATCTGCTCTTCTTCCAGCAGATTACAGACTACAGAATAGAGGAGTGCAGTTTTTCTCTCTGCACTTCTGCCTCTGAATCTATAATATGCTTCCATGGTGACAGCACTTTGTCTACAATATTAGATGAGGAATTTAGGGCAAATCTTTTATGAAGTTTTAAATTACTAGTAGGAATATTTTAAAAAATCAGACTTATAGAATAAGTATGTTGGAAATTGGAGGTTTTCAATTTATAAATGGACTAAATAGACTAAATAGACTTTTTCTTATCTCCATCTTTTGTTTTTCCAGTAATCCATAACATCTGGATAAATCGTGACTCCAACCATCCCACAGACTTGCAGAGTCTGTGTTGTTACTGCTTCTGTGACTTCAAGTCCCCATCCTGGTACTTTGCCTAATCTCTAGAAAATACCCTAGGAAAACTCATTAGATCCACTAGGCTGAGTCAAAACATCTGCAGAGGGTGTTGAAGGAATCTAGGCCCAGAGGAGGAAAAGAGTCACCCAACACCAGAGATAGAAGAGAAAGTTTTATTTTAGCTGGCACAGTCACTAGACTAGAATCCAAAATGGCGAAGCGCCTGGATCAGCTCTATCCCTGTCCTTTTACTGGACTCACAACTAGACAGATAAAGGAATTACCATATTATTTCTCACTGGAGGTGTCAGATCATGTGCAGGGTTTACAGAAGTGGAGGCAAGCAGCAAGCATTAGTTTCAAGGACCTAAGAAGCTAGGTTTTACTAATTCTTAAGGGCTGGGTTATCATGGAGAGGACACTGCAGGTATGTCCTTGGGCTTCTGGGAGAAACCGTTTGTTCTTCTAGACTTCATTTTTCCCAGGTATCCTCTCTCAAGAGAAGATCAGAGGTGAAAAAAGACAGAAAAATGACATGTAGTAAGGGAAAGAGAAAAAAAGAAATAGAAGAAAAGTATGAAAATGCAATAGGAATAGAAAGGAAAACTCTGGCTGGGAAAAGTCTTAAGAAAAAAATAATGCTGAGATTGCACCTGTTGTGACTTTCTTTTTGCTAAATTGCATAGACATGTCTGTTTGCTGGCTCACAAGTAACCCTTTGCAAAGAAGCACCAGGTCTCTGAAACTGTGACACAAAAAGCTTTATTATTTTTCTGAGAAATACTTGATTAAATGGCAATCTAATTTAGTATATGTAGGATGATGAATGGGCATTACAAATGAAATGAAAATAAGTAACTGACAAACACGGTAGAATTTAAAAGTTTATCCACTTTTTTAGATATGGACTAGCGAATAAGTATTTGAATCAACCAATAAATTTTTATGACTAGGGAAACATCTCAGCACCCATTAACTATCATATGAGTTGTCTTCAACTTATGCTAGTTTAGATCTCAGAGCCTTGTGAAACATATATAACTCACACACCTCTTGACCCATCTTGACCTAATAAAACACTGTGGCCCAAAGAAAAACAATTGTTTCCTAGTGTGGCAGTCAATGTATTAAAGGGAAAATATTGGTACCAACTCAATATCTTAAGATATTTTTTAAAATAAGAGAAAAAACCACAGATTCTGAAGAGCACTGTTGAAACAATGATATAAAGTAAGATTAATGTCTACAGTTTTCAAGAAAATGCTAGTTCCTTTTTCAGATGTTGTATGAGTGTGGGAGAATGGAGGTGCGCCCTGATTGAGACTCAAAGGAAAGACATGTACACAGTGTAATTCTTACACTAGAAACTTAACAGTTCAATCGTACCTAGAGAATAATATTTCCCTTGAGGAGCCCTTCCTCTCTGGTGGGGTGTGAGGATGTCAGCCATCAGCATGACCTATTTCTTCCAATAGGAATCTCCAATCACAAATTACACATCAGGAAATTTGACATTTACAAATAATGATAATAGCCACAACCATTTGTACAGTACATTAAAGTTTTAAAAGTCTATCATCCAACAATATTTTATTGACAGACTAGAAAACTTTGTGGCTTTTTATTTAAAACTAAGTATAAAGTGAATTGAATAAAACCTTAAAAGCCCAATGTTTAAATTAGGATTTATCTCCTGGTTTATGGGGCCATTCTCAGTTTTAAAAATCATAAGCATAATATTCGTCCTCATCATTTTCCTCATATTTCAAGAAATAAACAGAAAGACTTGACAATAAAATGATTTTCCTCTAAAACTGACTCAAAGTGGAAATTGGTATGGAATGAATGACAAACACCTCCTTACTCAGATATTGTTTACTGGTGAGGAAGTTAGTGTAATCAGTCAAAGAATCAACAGAAATTTTTTCAGATATCAAAAGCATTGACAAAAATATTTATATTGCGTTTAACTTATATGTTTATAAGCATAGACTATACTCAGGAATCTGGTAAACATTATGTCATGATGATCACCATTACATTGTTTTTATAATTAGTAATGACTAGTTAACTAGTTTCTATCATTACTAGTCACTTTTACCCAGCAAATGCAATAAAAAAGAACAGCTTATTGCAAAGATTGAAGAAAAATTTGTTTAAGATGCTGCCACCTTCAGGAGGTTTTACCTTCTGCTAATTTATATCTATGATACTGAGGAATGTTACTTTTTAAAGGACATTAAAATTTTTTTGTACTCCAATTATAATTTTTTTTTTAAATCTGATGACAGAGAGTTGAACAGTATTATTAATATTAAAAAATTCTATTTTGGAAAGCAGCTAAAAAAAATTTCATTAATGAAGAGATGATGTGAATTTGATTTACTTTTAAATATTATCCCTGAATTAGCAAAATGCATATACTAATAAAGTAGTTTTATAAATAACTGAATAATATTACTGCTTAAAAAGAATTATATAATAAAGCAACTTACTTACAATTTCTTAAAATTTTCCTCATATGGCTATTACTATACCGATTCTTAATTAATTCCATAAGTTGTGTGATTTTATTTTGAAAATCACTTTCACTCATTATTGAGTATTTTTAAGCTTGTTCAAAGTCATAGCTCTTTACAAATATAAATCTACCTAAAACTGAGGATTTAAATAACTTCGGAATTGATAATAGGCTCCTCAGTTTTCTCAATTAACAACATGCCCTGCAGACTAACAACATAGAAAAACAATAATTAAAAAGAATTTCTTTACATACCTTTCTATGTAAACACTTACATTTTTGTTTCAATGGAAGTGACATTCTTTCAAAACTCACATACACATACAAGGGTCTTACTAGAGTCTTCTTTTCCCACAAAATAAACATGTTTATTTTAACCACTCAAATGATGTAATTACTACACAAAGTTAATCATTTTTTCCCACTCAACCTCTTGGTTCTCTCCCCACCCTTCTTAATTATCTTTTTGTACAAGAGGATGAGAGAGTGTGCTTTCATCTGCACGTCCTTTTCATCACTGGAAAACTTCTCCTGTCAATTTGATGGATAAAAGGTTTGTGTTACTTGTGGTTTAAATGCGAAACTTCTTTGCTTTTAATGAAGTTGAAGGTTTTTTATGTTCTCACTGGGCATTTGCATTTTTCTCTCAGTGAGCCCATCAACTTGTCGGAGGTCTGTCCCTGGCCAGTTATAGCCAGCTGTTGTGAGTTTGTGTTAACGATTGGTTCCTCTCTGAGCCCACATGGGCTCCTGGGTGAAACTGTGGACGTACTTCTCCACAATGTTGCCAGGATGTGTACAAGAAAGTCACATGCAAAAGTCATGTTATAAGAGGTCAATATTTGCTAAGCATATAAATAAAAAATTATTTTGTTGGGCTATGCCCAAATTTTTATGTCAGCTATTATGATCCCTTTTATTAGAATCCAGTTTCTCCATTGCATCACTTGAGAAACTGAAGAACTTTTACTTAAATATAACAATTCAGCCCTGTACTTAGGGAATGATGAAAAAGGAAAAGAAAAAGGCTTACTCACATACAGGAAGACAGCAGAGGGGGTGGTATGCAGGCCTGTAAGTGAACTCTTCATTTGAATCCTAGTTTCTTGATTTACTCTGTAACCTTGGGGAAGTTATCTGAACTCTTAAAATCTTCATTTCTCATCTCTAAAATGAGGGAAATAATACCTGTTTCAGTTTTTGTGGCATTTAAACGAGATAGAAAATTTGAAGTCTTTTTTTTTTTTTTTTGTAGAGACAGAGTCTCACTTTACCGCCCTCGGTGGAGTGCCGTGATGTCACAGCTCACAGCAACCTCCAGCTCTTGGGCTTCCGCGATTCTCCTGCCTCAGCCTCCTGAGCAGCTGGGACTACAGGCACCCGCCACAACGCCCGTCTATTTTTTGGTTGCAGTTCGGCCGGGGCTGAGTTTGAACCCGCCACCCTCAGTATATGGGGCAGGCACCCCACTCACTGAGCCACTTAAGCATTCTGTCTAGTACATGGAAAACACAAAACAAACATGTCTATGCTATCTGCATTCATTCAGTTAGTTGAAGAAAAGCAAATTGTCTGTAACCTTGTTTTGTGTATAATCTACTGCAACCTTTAAACTTAACTTGGTAGGGTGTGCTGGCCCACTCCTATAATCCTAGCACTCTGGGAAGCCAAGGTGGGTGGATTGCTTGAGCTTAGGAGTTGGAGACCAATCTGAGTAAGAGCAAGACCCCATCTCTAGTAACAGTACAGATGTACCTGTTGTCTCAGCAACTCAGAGATGTTGGGGCAAGAGGATCCTTTGAGCCTAGGAGCTCGAGGTTGCTGTGAGCTATGGTGCAATGGCACTCTAGCCTGGGACAACAGAGTGGGACGCTGTCCCCTACACCCCCCAAAAAAACATTTTTTTTTAACTTGATTACATCTATTTAAAGCTTATTGCTGTTTCATTTGGCCAGTTATCCTTTGTGTTAATGCTCTGTTGAAGCATAGAACTTGTGCGCATGTGCACATACACACAGAAACCCTGAGTGTGCAGAGGTAGTTTGGTTTAAGACGATCTAAATGTTTCCATTTAGCTCTTTACTCATAAGAGAACCTTCATAATCAGAGAATAGAAGCACCGAGTCTTATTTCCAGTGGGTTATACCCTATACAAAATTTGGCAGTTTATTTTTTTTTAATCATAGTCACATAGAAATAAGGAAATATATATTAATTTTTAAAGGAGAAATTTGCTGTGAGAAGGACAAAATGATGAATACAAAAGCTAAGTGTTTCCTATGAATTGCCCACTGCTTACTTTTTAAAACAATCGCTGATTGCATACTAGTTTTTAAGGCCATTTGAGGTGTTTTTCTTTTTTATCTCATAAATCTTGCTTGTTTTGGAGTTATGTTTGTGTGTGTGTCCTTGAGTCTGTATTTGTTTAAGAACATTTCCATTCCAGCAACCAATTTCTTTTTGAGTTGTCCGTAAAGTTATTTAAAAGGTGCAGAGAGATACAATTGAATTTTGTACAGTGACTTCTTATTCTTTGACCTTGCTAAATGTCTCAGTATTTATAGGCCTTTTTTCCCAGATGTTTTTCGATTTTTAAACACATAATCATGCCAGCTTTGAAGAAGGTCCATTTTACTTTGTTGTGTTTTTTTTTCCCCATACTTTGAGTCTTCTGTTTATGTCAAAAAACATTATATTATTAAAAGAAGCCAAGCACCAAAGAATATAAACTTTATAACATTGCGTATAAAATCATGTAAAAAACCATGCAAAACTAATTTATGGTGATAGAAATCATAAAAGAAGTTACCTCTAGGTCAGATAAGGGCCAATGAGTGCAGAGGGGGCTGGAAGAGTTTCCCGGGGTGGCAGACTTGTTCTATGACTGGACATTGGTCACCTAGGGATATACATACGTTAAAATTCATTGAGATGTACAGCCACGATTTATGCATTCTCCTCTAGGTAAATTATATTTCAAAATACAAACACAGTTTTGATTTTTCTTTTTTCTGATGGGGGAGATAATGGCCTAGTAAAGATGGTGTCAGAGTTCTCTTCCTATATCTGATCCAAGGTTCTCTCCTTGACTGTCTGCAGCTGAGAATTGCAATCCAAAATCTCCCTAAAAGGGTAGTAGAATTAAAGATTTACATCAAGATTTTAAGGTGATTAAAAACCTAGTAAACAGCCAAGGAAGGAGAAATGATCACCTCTGTTGGGATATGGTTAATAATTTTAAAATTTAAGACATTATACATTGCTATAAAACAATTCGTTTTGGTAATTTATATTAATAGATTATATATCCCAATACTCCTTTGCTTTATAGCTATAATATACCACGCAAGCAGTTGCTATATCTATTTGTAAGTAACTTACATAGGCTGGAAACATCCTAAAATTATAATTATAATTTATAATATGTATACACGTATAAAACATCTGTGTGCCATTGAATAAAGTGGGCACTCAATAGAGCTCAGTGTGGAAATTCTTTTCTCAGGGGAGAAAAAACATGTCAAAAAAGCACAACAGACTGTGAGTTACTGTAGTTAAACATTAAGCTGAGTGCAAGGGGCCAGACCCTGATAAGAGAAGAATGTGGATCTGTTGTTCAGAGTGACAAATGTTAAGGAGGCGTAGTTTGCTTTGTAAATAGAAACCACAATGAGACAGACAAACAGAAATGTGTGCAAAAAAATGAATGCCAGACACCATTTGCTTCAAATAATCTTCTATTTTATTTATGTTCAAATTTCCCAAAGCACTAGCTTTAAAAAACAGCTAAATGTGTTTAAAGCATGAAAGATAAGATTTCAACAATTGTTGTGAAATTATTTGTTACGTATATGGATATCAATCTAACTGAAGAATGAATCACAGTCTTTTATCTTTACCCCAGTAGACACACCAGGTCTTTGGGGAATATAACCTCCCATCCTCCTGGCTCTGGGCATGTTTGCCACGCCTTCAACTGGCCATTCAGAATTGCCTCAAAGAACTCATGTTGAAATTTGAGACTGAGGGCCTTTGAAAGCCCAGTAAATCCACAGATGCCTTAGAAATTCCCTGTGTTGTCTGAGAAATCTCTTTAAGAGGATGGGCCACTCTGGGCCTTCCCATTCTCAGTGTCTGCAGAATCCATTTAACAGGAAGCTGAAGGGGTAGGAGTCTGGCTGAGCACAAATGGTTAGAACTTGTGGGAAGAGGAGATGGTCATGCTGTACTTTGTCAAGAATTGGGGGCATCTTGGTTCAGGAAATGTACTCAAAACATGCCTTAGTGCCAATGTACATACTGGAGGAAACATTCGGAAATTTCTTATTTTGTTCTAGAAACTTCTGTGGAATTTTGTGGGTATAGTTCAGGGGACACAGTAAACCTATTTTGGTTCCTGAATAACCAGACAAGACCCAAAATCTAGATCTCCCACCTGCTGGTCCAAAGCCATTAAAAAAATGAATGTGCTTTAAAATGAAATGATAATTAAATAAATTAGCAATCTCATGCCCATTCCCTACCCACCCCCTGATTGCCACATGCCAGAGATAAATCATTTTCAGTTCTGTTTCATCTGGGATTTCCTCTACATTACCAAATGTACTTACTTTGCTCTTCTTTAGTTTAATTTGAAAAATAATCTGTCAAATTCGTTCCATGGAAGATGAGACTGTCTCTTTAAAATCAACAAATAGCAAAATCCCCGTTTCACACAGACATTTATCTCCCAATTTATACTTTGACCTTGGCTGTCCCATAATTTTTCCTAAGACAGAAAATCAGCATTTACATTATTCTGACTACATACAGGTTAATCACAACTAACCTACGGAGCAGGTGTGATTAAATATCCTTTTCTTGTGTCATTTTCTTTCTCTTGGAGTAAATTGACAGTTGTCATGTTGCTTAGATTTCTATGTACTTTTGTTAGCTCATCACCAACATTTACAGAACTCTGAGTACTTAGGTAATCATTCACTCAGGGTTTTTATTTGTTTAGTTGCAAGTGTGTTTGATTTTAGATTTGGGGGGTGTGTTTGTTTTTGTTTTGAGAAAGAATCTCACTCTCTTGCTCAGGCTAGTGTGCTGGGCATCAGCCTAGCTCACAGTCAGTCCTCCTGAGTTGACGGCATCCGCCCGCCTCAGCCTCCCAGAGTGGGAGGATTGCAGGCATGAGCCACCAAGCAGTGCCCATTTTAGGTTTCTTGGGGGTTTTTTCCACCTCTGTCCTGGAGTGTTCTGCCTCTAGGCTCCAGTTTGGTCTGGTCGCTCTCCTTGTCAGATTAGTCTCAGAACTTGCGGTACCTCTTCGTTCTCATTTTTAGACTTTTCTGCAGCTTTCTCCTTTGGATTTCTTGCTTCCCGGGTCCCATCACTTCTGTGTTCTTGGTTTATTCCCCTGTTTTGAGAGAGTAGCTTATGAGAAAGGGTGCTTTGGAAGTAATTGCATGATTGGAAATAGAATTCTAAGTGAGAAATTAATTTTCCTCAGAATTTTAAATATATTATTCCATGATTATCTCCAGCTTCTAAGACTGCTGTTGAAAATTTTGTTACTTGGTGGAATTTTGTCAAAAAGAATACATATTTGTGTTTATTCTCAAATATTTAACCTTTTTGCTTCTATCACATTAATTTATTCTTCCCTCAAATATTTTCTACATGCTGAAGTTTTTAGGGTCAAGAGTTAACAGAGTGATGTGCACTTTTAAACTAAAAATAGGTTTTGATAGTGGGAAGTCATACCACAATTTTTTAAACAAAGTAAATTAGTTAAGAGAGTTCCGTTAAGTATGCAGAGAATTCTGGAATTACTTAAGAGCTTTATAGCTGTTCTATTTTGGTAGTTAGTTATTTCATTATCCCTCAGTTTTATTACAATAACCTTAAATATTGTATGAGTGTTTTTTTAGTTCTTGTACCTGTGTTACTGTAGCTTTCTGAAACTCAAATTCCTTAAAGACTAGAAATAAACTTGTGTTATAGAAAGAGTTCTATGATAAAATCCTTAATTATACTTCACCCATTAAACATGATTTTCCCTACATCATCTTCAGCTTTTTTAAAACATCCTTTAAGCTTGTTCTTGCACCTTAAAATTGTTCACACACTCAACTGGGTCTAAATCCAATTAGCATCAGACTAAACGTAAAAAGATACAACTTCTGCTAAGCCTAGTGATTTTCATCTGTCTCTCAAACGTATTATGTTTACGAAATCTAGCCTTCTTTTGTTTAATTTTGAAAAATAATAAAATTAAGAAAGATGAGCTGGAGACAATTCTATTCATAAGAAATCCTTTGTGGAAAGAAATTGGATAGTGGGGGAAACAATTGCAATACTGCAGACTGAATGCACCTAAAATCAAACCTAAATTATGGTAATGAGATTATAACAGTTTTTATTGTTGACAAGGGTAAAAATAGAGAGACAATAGACAATTGAAGCTACTTTTTGGAAGACCGAAAAGAGGTGGACAAGTAGAATTCAAATCAGTAGGCTACTGAGAGTTGAATGGAAGTAGATGTAGTCACACTTGAAAACCTAAGAGGCTCAGGGAGTAGAGACAGATGGAGAGGTTAAGAGTTTATATTTGCAGTAGTTGGTACCGTATCGACTAAGTTCTACACAGCCCATGGATCAGCTGGTGGATGCCCCTCCTTTTCCCAAGAAGATTAGAAGGCTACTCTTTGGAGAGATTCAACCACAGAGACTCCAAGTTTGCAATCACTTTCATGCTGAAATAGACATCTTCAGATATTTAATGTTCTCAATATTTTCTCTCCTGTTTCTTCTTTTTTTTTGTAAGCTAGAAGAGGATGGCACTCATCGACATGAGAAATATTCTAAAAAAGAGGATGGCATGGGATCAGAAATCTGGAAATTCAATACAGGAGAGAAAAAAACAATCAGAATGTTGGCTAAAGGGAAATCAGAATGAAAACTAGTCTAGAGAACAGCACGAATGGCAGAAGACAGAAGACTGTAGGAAATCTGTCTCCAAGAAAATATAGACTATTGGTATGTCCAAATGCTGTGCGGATTTCTCCTAGAGATTTCAGGGATGTTGATAGGCTTACATAAATCTAAGCAAACAAGTGCAAAAAACCATGCAGTGTCAAACTGCACAAACTTTAAATTCAGTGTACAAAGCTTGTATTGGAGTTGTCTGTGTATGATATATCTAATGGCCAGTTGATTTAAATTTGAGCATTTCAAAGTTAGAAATTGTTCACATGACCTTAAAGGTATTGTCAACCTTGAAGAAAGTAATCTGTGGTCCTTCTTCATTCAAGACCTTCTGTTTTGTGTTGTATCTGCCTGAGATGTTCTTCTTCAAGATGGTTGACTATTTTGTTTTTGTTTTGAAACAGAGTTTGCTCTGTTGCCCCAGCTAAAGTGCAGTGGTGTGATCAGAACTCATTGCAACCTCAAACTCCTGGGCAGAAGTGATCCTCCTGCCCCAGCCCTCTGAGTAGCTGGGACTATAGGCACCTGCACTATGCCCAGCTAATTTTTCTATTTTTTCAAAGTCTTGCTCTGCTCTGGCTGGTCTTGAACTCCCCATTTCAAACAATCCTCCTGTTTTGGCTTCCAGGAGTGTTAGGATAACAGGTGTGAGCCAGTGTGCTCAGCCTGACTCACTGTTTTAATCATTAGGTCTTTGCTCAAACATCACTTCTTTGTTTAAGCTGTCAAAAATAGTACCTGCTATCACTTTATATTAACTTTCTCTGCTTCATTTTCTTCATAGGATATATTAATTCCTGGAATAACAGTAAGCATTGTGGAACGAGTGAACTCAACAGATAGTAAGCTCCCTGGGAGCAGAGATTTTTTTTCCTAGCCGTTGTATCTCCAATCCCTCACAAAAGCTACTGATTAAAGGCACTAGATGTAGGTATTCCAGAGACACATGTTGGTTGAATGATGAATGAATGAAATCAAGGATGAGATTTGTCTTAAAATTTTTAATAAATATGTTGTTTTATAACAGTTGGGAAATTTAAACCATTAAGGAAGAGTCATTTTTTTAGTAGAACTCAGGATCAGTGATTAACCAATCTAGAATCTGAGAGGTCAACTCTAAAGATTGTGTGATATGTTCCCTCACACCTGGTGAATGAACAAATTTAAATGAGCACAATTACTACGTACTAATATGGTTAAAGTATGTCACAGGATCAATGTTTATTTACAGGCACCCTGGAGTTCTACCCATAGCAAGAACCCTCTTTTCTCTCTATGTATAGTTACAGATATGCATAGTTTATACAAATTTGGGAAAAAGAAGCAAATAATTTTGTACTTCATCTATGAATAATACTGCCAAAATTCTACTGATTTTTCTCAAAGCAATATGAAAAGAAATGAGCCATCCTCTAAAAGTGTAATTAGTAAGTTCTGACAAGCTTTGGAAAACAGATAGGTATGAAGTAGTAACTATGAGGTGGGAGAAAGTGGTGGTGCTGCCATTCTCACTTTTTTTTTCTATAAATGGTTCATTGTTAGTTTTATATTTCTATTGGGTAAACATTTCCATTGGGCTTCTTTCTAAAAACATGTATATAGCATATTCTTTAGAAATCACAAAGAGAAAAAAGGAATCCCAAATCAAGATTTAAAGAAGCATGGGCTAAAATAGTACTCCATCACTCATTCTCATGTTTTTAAGAGCCAAGGGTGTGTTCTGTGAGTTCCATTTTCAATCAGCAGTGCTGGAAAAACAAGGGATGTCGTTGCCCTTAGGCTGAAGACAAGCTCTAACCTGCTGTCTCTGTTAGCCTTAACCCTGTAGCACAACTCTCTGATTCAAATAAACTGTGGGTGAGTGAGAATGTGTTCTGAAGTAGAAAGGATTCTCAATCTGGATGAACATATATATTTTTTCAAGAATGAGAGAGAGAAGCAAAGATAACTTAAAAAATTCAAGCTGATTTAACTTACATGCTTATATCCTAATTTACTTTGAAATACTTTACTGCTTTGGATCACTAAGAGCAGTGACAAAGCTTTTGGATTTATACTTCTTAAATGATATTTCTGGTTTGTTGTTTTGATGCCAAGGGTCTGACATCAGCCTGGATATGGGAAGTGCAGGGAAAGGCCATCTACTTACTGTTTAGTAGGATGCCCAGGAGGGTGGTATTGGAACAGCTCAAACATGGCCTGCTGGAGGATGTGGACAATATGTGTGGGCCATGCAGAGAGAGAGCTGGGCTGGAGCCCCTGGAAGAGGAAGAGACTCCAGAAATGTGTGCTTGAATAGAGGACCAAACATGAAGCCAGGCCTTCACGTGAGCCCTGAGCATGGTGGTGAAAGCGACCTACAGGAGGCCCTGCACAGCCTTCCAAAACCCTGGAGAAAGAGAACCCAGGACAAGAGATTAGGAAGCTTCTCAACCAAGGACAAGGTTATCATTGTTTCCCTCTCCTCCCTTCCCCTGCTCCATCCCTGAGGTAAAATGAACACAAACATCCCTTAGACGTGAAGAATGCCTGAGCAGAAGCCAAACTCATGCATATGCGGTCAACTAAGTTTCAGCAACTACCCCAGAACACACAAGGACAAAAAAATAATAAAACAAAACAAAACAAACAAACAAAAAAACCCCAATAAATGATGTTGGGAAAACTGAATATCCACATGCAAGAGTGAAATTGGACCCTTATCTCACACTGAATACAAAAACCAACTCAAAATGATTAAAGACTTAAACATAAGATTGGAAACCATAAAACTAGAAGAAAATATAGGAGGGAAAATCCTTGACATTGAACTCGACAGTAAGTTTTGAATATGATACCAAAAGCACAGGTGAAAAAAAGCAGGCATAAACAGATGAGACTACATCAAACTAAAAAGCCTCTACACAGCAAAGGAAACAGTCAATAAAATGAAAAGACAACCTATTTGTAAACTATATATCTGATAAGGGGTTAATATCTGAAATAGCGGCAGCGCTAGTGGCTCAGTGGGTAGGGTGCTGGCCCCATATACTGAGGGTGGCAGGTTCCAACTTGGCCTCAGCCAAATTGCAACAAAAAATAACCAGTGTTGTGGCAGGCGCCTGTAGTCCCAGCTACTTGGGAGGCTGAGGCAAGAGAATTGCCTGAGCCTAAAAGCTGGAGGTTGCTGTGAGCTGTGATGCCACAGTACTCTACTGAGGGTGACAAAGTGAGACTCTGTCTCTAAATAAATAAATAAATAAATAAATAAATAAATAAATAAATATAAAAATCTAAAATATATAAGGAACTTCTCCAACTCAATAGCAATAAAACAAATAACCTGATTTAAAAATGGGGAAAGGACTTGAATAGACACTTTTTCCAAAGAAGGTATACAGATGGCCAATGGGTATGCTCAATAGCACTAATCATCAGGGAAATGAAAATCAAAACCACAGTGAGAGAGCACCACAAGTGATTATTTGGACATAAACTAAAATATGTTTTTAAGAAAAACAGCACTAAAATAATCATAATGAAAAAAAGAAAAACAAGATTTCCCAAGATAATATTTCAAGGAGCTTTCCTTGGCTTCCCCTGCTCCTCTTATCGCACTTCTAAAATGTTATCAAGCCTTGTTGCTGTGAGCCTGTTCAGCCCTCTCCACCTACCCAGGTTTACCCAATTCTGAGCTGCCATTGCTTAACTCCAGGATGACTCTACAGTTGCCTTCTATTGGTCTTCTTACTTCAACTATTAAATTTCTATGTATTTTCATTCCAGCAATTGGAGTGACCATTCAAAAAGAATTAACCAGATCATACCCTCACACCATTTTAAAACCTTTATAGCATGTAGCAAAAATATGCACATTTGCAAAACCTCTGCCTACCAGTCTGACCTTGTATCACTTTCCCTGCCATCCAGTGTTCATCAGCCACTGTCATGCTCAACACAGCCAGGGTGACAATGGCTGATGAACATCTGATGCCCGGGAAAGTGATATAAAGTCAGACAGATAGGCAGTGGCTGGGTCACATAAGGATTTATAGATGTCACATGGACCAAGTCATTTCATCCTGGTCTTTTTCCATCTTATTTCTTCAATAATAATATTAATATTTCATATTCTAAGCATCATGAAGGGATTGAATAAGATACAGTATTAAAGTCTCAAAAATGATATAGGCATTCGAAAAACTACAACAATAAAAGCAGTTCCACTTACCTATTTTAAAAAATTTTTCAGATGCCCAAGTTGAAATTGTAAATGTCACTTGACCCATGACATTTTCAACACTAGTTAATAAGGATTTCAGAAATGGAGAGAAGGAAGTTAGATGTGATATAAAGAGGAAGGATGGAAAAGTACTTCTGGAGAATAAGTCTGTAAGTCAAAACAGCATAAACAACAACCACAAACAATAAAAGTTAAAACATTTTTAAAAATATAGAGACTTAAAATCTATCATAAAAGTACTTCACATTTACTGAGTGCTTGCACTATGGCAGGCACCCTGCTCAGGGTTTCAGATGCACAATTTAATGTTTACAACAACACTGGATTATGATGTTCATTTCGTAAGTGAAAAAATGCAAAAATGTTAATTAGCCTGTTTTTCTTTCAGATCTATTTCTTGCCCTTTCTTCTCCCTGACATCACAGAGAACTACGTTTCCAAGGAATCCCTGCCCTGTGGCTTCTGGGGCTATGTGACCAATGGAAGGCGTTTGTGAAATAATGGATGGAAGAAGGGTAGAAGTCGGGATATGTCTCCCCTTGTTCTCAGGGATCTCTGGGAGCAGGTGCGTCTCCTTGGCTTTCGCTCCCACCAAAGGGGCCTCACTCTCTGCTTTGGCTCTCTCTCTCACTGGGATTCTGGGCCCTTGAAACACCACCACCTCCTCATTGCCCCTCTAGCCTGGGGGTGAGAGCTGCTTCCTATTGTTACTAATCTTTCCCTGGTCTGTGGCTCTTTGATGAGCTCTCAGCTTCTTAAACATTTGAGTAAACAATTTCCTTATTAAATTAAATCTTTATTTGAAAGACTTGGAGTGATTTCTATTTCTTGGCTTTATCATGTATGATGGATGTGAATTTCAAATAGGAAATGCAGACCTAAAATTTAAATAGTTTTTAAAGCAGCTGCTCTTAAAAAAAAAATCTATAATGTTGTTACAAAACAAAAAAAATCACCTACTTTAAGGGCAGAAAAAATTGATATAATTTATGCAACCAACTGCGATAAGACCATAATATAATTAATATTTGTTATATAAAATAACAACTGAGGCTGTCAGGAATCAACACTATATTACCTAATAGGTATTATATTCTTTTAATAAGTATTAATGCTTAATTCTTCAAAAATAATTGAACGTTCTATTTGTAACTACCACTTACATTTATAATGTAGCTTTTGCTAGTCAACATACAAGAAGAATTGGATCTTGTTGAATACCAATTTGAGTATCTGAAAGGACAAATTCAAAGCTACACGTTCATAAATTCTAAGTATTATTATTCTCGCTATAGCATAGAAATGTAAAATTGGAAAAACACTATAATCAATTGACATAATTGTCTGGAATTCTTTTTGAGATGAGGTAGAGTTTGCTGAATGATGACAAAGAAAATAAACTTACTCTCAGGGATTCAATGACATTGTCACAGAAAAATAGATAAATATTCTCAAAACATGCTCTAATTAATTTATCATCATACCTATTTCTGTGTGGACTCTCCAATCTACACTTGTCTTTGATAAAGTATCTTTTTATAAATAACAAATTATTATCTAAAATTACTATGAACTAGTACAGGTTTCAAAAGGCAGCGCTTGGAAGCCAAATTCACAGTGGTGGAACTGTTTTACCTATTTTATTAAAACAAGAAACAACAATAATAAAAACGTGTGTTTTGGAAGGTGACTTTGAAATTAGGCATATTACTGGTATAAAAAAGAATAAAAATTGAAATAATCAAAAGGACTTTGTTTCCAAAAATGTTGACTGAGGCAATAATTTTAGGTAGGAAGGTTTATTTCTTCCAAAAGCCATCAACCTCAGAAAATAAGTACAATGACTATGATAGTGTGAACTATTACTTTTGACATCCATATAGTTCCAAATTCAAGTCTAAATATAAACTCAAATATAACTGAGATTTCACATAGTACTCTCAGGTACTACAAAGTTGTTTTCTAAAAACAAGTTTGACATCAAAAATGATATATTGGATTTATTTTTATCAATTGAGCACTGGTTGAGGAGTCACACCTTTTTTTTTTGTTCTAAAAAATCCTCAGCTGTTTCTTCACCTGGACATACTGAATGGTGGATCCTACCAAGATACTTTCCTTGATTCTTAACCTTTCTGTGATACGTCTTAAAAAAAACTTTTGTCTTTCTGCACTGAATTCAGGTAGAATTGTACAATGCCAGCATTTAATTTTCTAATCTCTCTCTTTTCCCAGTCTGAAGACTGTCTTATCTGTTGATTTAAAAAAAAATATGAATGAGTGTATTTTTATTTTTAGGCTTTATAATTTGTTCTTTTTCATAGACTTCTCTTCTTATTTCATTACCGCCTGTTTGGTTTCATAATTTCTTTCTCTACTAATAATTTACCTTTTTGAGTATCCTAATCACATGTATCTTCAAGTCATTTTCACAGTGTTCTTACATGCTCATTTTATCTAGGAGAATTTTCTGTTTATTTTCTTTTTTACTGCCATGTTTGCTTTTATGTTTTGTAATTTTGATTTATAAGCACATATTAAATATTAGTGTTTATTTATTCCCTACTTCTTTTTCTTTATTCACTCTTCTCTGTACTTACGGCTCCTTTGCTGTCATTGTGAACACTCCAACCTAGTTACTAAGCTCAGCGAGGCCAAGTCGGCTCCTGACTGCAAAGGTGTGTCTGCTGTCTCTGGCCTCCCTAGTGACTCTGTATGTCTTCACCCCAGGCAAGAGTTAGTTTGGGCTTTTTAAAGCTTCTTTTCAAAAGTGGAGGGTCTTTCTACTGCAACATCCACCTTTAAGTACTTAGCCAGGCTCTGGTATTCTACCTCAGATCAGACACTTCGAAGCAAAAGTTATAGATCTACTATTTTACTATTTACTTTTGAATTTAACACATATGTATATATAGCTTTTTGTAAGCAAGTCTAGGATTGTCTTGTATCTCCATCCTTCTCCAAAATAAGGCAAATATTTTATTATACCTTAGCTATCCACTAAACAGTGCTACCATTTCTGGGCTTAATTATATTTAAATACTTTTAAAGCATATTAATTATGTTCCAGCACCAAAATAAAAATTACAAAATATATATATTTTATCTGTATGTATTAGGAACATGGCATACATCATTAAAACATATATTACAACACCATTCTAATGGTTCTCTAATTCTCTATAATTGTGCTACTGTTTCAGGATTAAAGAGTATAAAGAGACTGTCACATTTCTACTGGTGGGGTTTATAAATTGTCATAAGATTTTAGTATTTCAAGTCAAATGGAATGGGCTCTAAAAGAAAAAGATTTATTTCCAAAATAGTGTTCATAGTAAAACCTTATTAAAAATATTCAAAAGAAAAATACTCACTACTTATTTTTCTCTTTAATATAAAATCCCCTGTGGAAGGGCCTACATGGTTTTTTACCCTACCTTCTTCCCCTGCTACCCTTATTTACCCTTCACCTTTGGGCCCTGTATCCTTAAAAAAGGTTAGAGGCAGTTAAATCAGGTCAAGGTCCGATATCACCAGCTCATTAACCAAGAATCTAACTATTATTCTTCACCGCCCTCCATGGCACCAACGACGGGTAAGTTCCCAAAACTGGGACAACCTAAGACAGGATATGGAGAGGCTGCACGGTGGATTACATTCATAGTACTGAAAGACGGGTAAGATCACTCTGTATTCAGTCAACCTAAGACAGGGACCAAACCATTGATGTTTGTATCCCCATGACGGGTAAGACTGAAACTGCAAGAGCAGGCAACCTAAGACAGAGGCTATGCTTTTCTGCCATTCAAAAAACAAAAGAGGGAATTGTTGGGCCCTGCCATGTGCCTGAGGCCTAGTGCAACTTCCCGAGCCTGACTAGAAGTAGATCCATCCAGCTACTTCCACATAGCAATGACTCAGCAAGGCCCGGCCTGAAACTGCCTCTACCTAGATACAGCCAATGTGGTACCATGCCATTGGCCCAACCCTGTCACGCACCTCATCCCCCGCCTTCTTTCCCCACCCCTTCCCCATGCTCTATATAAGC
>CAUYPK010020314.1:0-28312 GCA_963574355.1 Loris lydekkerianus | reverse complement strand
CTGGTTTGGGGATCAAGGTGATGTTTGCTTCGTAGAATGTGTTGGGTAATATTCCTTCTTTTTCTATATTTTGGAAGAGGTTTAGTAATATAGGTACTAGTTCTTCTTTAAATGTTTGGTAGAATTCTGACGTAAAGCCATCTGGTCTTGGGCTTTTCTTTTTAGGGAGATTTTGTATAGTTGATGCTATTTCAGAACTTGATATATGCCTGTTCAACATTTCCACTTCGTTCTGGCTAAGTCTTGGTAGGTGACGTGCTTTCAGGTATTGGTCGATTTCTTTCATATTTTTATATTTGTGAGAGTAGTGTTTCTTGTAGTATTCGTTAAGGATGTTTTGTATTTCTGAGGGACCTGTTGTTATTTTATCATTACCATTTCTGATTGATGAAATTAGAGATTTTACTCTTTTCTTCCTGGTTAGGTTGGCCAAAGGTTTATCAATTTTATTGATCTTTTCAAAAAAACAACTTTTGGATTTATTGATCTGTTGTATAATTCTTTTGTTTTCAATTTCATTTAATTCTGCTCTGATTTTGGTTATTTCTTTTCTTCTGCTGGGTTTGGGGTTGAAGTGTTCTTTCTCCAGTTGCATGAGATGTTCCATTAAGTTATTAACTTCTTCTCTTTCTGTTTTCTTGAGGAAGGCTTGCAGTGCTATAAATTTTTCTCTTAGGACTGCCTTTGCAGTATCCCAGAGGTTCTGGTAGTTCGTGTCTTGCTTGTTGTTTTGTTCCAAAAATTTGGTGATTTTCTTCTTAATCTCGCCTATAACCCCTCTATCCTTCAGCATAAGGTTGTTTAGCTTCCGTGTTTTTGTATGGGTTTGTAGGTTCATGTTGTTACTGAGATCAACTTTTATTCCATGAGGGTCTGAGAAGATGGAGGGAATAATTTCTATTTTTTTTTAATTTTGCTGAGGTTAGATTTGTGGCTGAGGATATGGTCGATTTTGGAATATGTTCCGTGGGCTAATGAGACGAATGTGTATTCATTTGTTGGGATGAAATGTTCTGTAGATGTCTGTTACGTCCAGATGTTGAATGGTTGAGTTTAAATCTAAAATGTCTTTGCTTAGCTTCTTTTTGGAGGATCTATCCAGCACTGCTAAAGGAGTGTTAAAATCTCCAACTACTATGGAACTGCAGGAAATCAAGTTGTTCATGTCTGTTAGAGTTTCTCTCATAAATTGAGGTGCGTTCTGGTTGGGTGCATAAATATTAGTAATTGAAATCTCGTCATATTGAGTATTAACTTTAACAAATATGAAGTGTCCATCTTTATCCTTCCTTATTTTGGTTGATTTAAAGCCTATTGTGTCTGCGAATAGGATTGCAACGCCTGCTTTTTTCTGCTTTCCATTTACTTGGAGTATAGATGACCATCCCTTCACCTTGAGTCTATATTTGTCTTTTAATGTAAGATGTGATTCTTGTATGCAGCAGATATCTGGCTTGAGTTTTTGTATCCAGTCAGCCAACCTGTGCCTCTGTAGAGGACAGTCACATTAATTGAGAATATTAATAAGCTGTTCAAGAGTCCGGTGGACATTTTTAATTCTTTTGCCACTGTGGAATTTGTAATTTTTTTTTTTTTTTTTTTTTTTTTTTTTTTGCATTGTTTTGTTGGGGCTGGGTTTGAACCCACCACCTCCAGCCTATGGGGCTAACGCCCTACCCCTTTGAGCCACAGGTGCCACCCGGAAGTTGGAATTTGATCAAAATTTTCTGTGTGGGTTTACTTTTGTGGTGGAGGATTCCGCTGGTCTTTTTGGAGGATAGTTCTGAGAATATTCTGGAGAGCTGGTTTAGTTATGGCAAATTTCTTCAACATGTGAATGTCATTGAAGTATTTAATTGCTCCGTCATAGATGAAACTCAGTTTAGCTGGGTACAGGATCCTGGGTTGAAAGTTATTTTGTTTTAGGAGATTAAAAGTCGATGACCATCTTCTTCTAGCTTGAAAAGTTTCAGCAGAGAGATCTGCAGTTATTCTAATATTCTTGCCCATGTAGGTGATGGTTTTCTTTCTTTTGGCTGCTTTCAGAATTTTCTCCTTCATATTAACTTTAGTGAAATTGATTATGATGTATCTGGTTGATGTCTTATTTGGGTTGAGTCGTGCTGGAATTCTGAAACTGTCTGTTATCTGAATTTCAGAATCTCTTGGCATGTCTGGAAAGTTCTCCTTCATAATCTCATGGAGAAGAGACTCTGTGCCTTGTGAAGCCACTTTGTCGCTTTTTGGGGGGATCCCTATGAGACGAAAATTGATTTTCTTTGAATTATCACTGAGCTCTCTGAGAAAGTGATCTGTTTTTGCCCTCCATTTCTCTTCCTATTTGAGAGTTTGAGAGCGTTCGGAAGCTTTGTCTTCAGTGTCAGAAATCCTTTCTTCTGCTTGCTCCATTCTGTTACTCAGGGATTCTACTGTGTTTTTCAGATCTCTGAGGGCTGCAACTTCTTGTCTCAATGTGTCAAAATCTTTGGTCATTTGGTCTTTGAATTTGTTGAATTCTTGAGATATCTTTTGGGTTACTGCTTGGAATTCTACTTTGATCTTATTTGGTATCCAGATTCTGAATTCGATTTCTGCCATCTCAGCTATTTGTTTGTGCATGGGATCTTGTGCTGTGTCTGCCCCATTGATCCTTCGGGGAGTTGATCTACTCTGATTATTCATATTGCCAGAGTTTGTTGATTTTGCGTCATGATTGTTTTTTACCGTTGCCTCTGGCTGTCCTCAGAGTTGGGGAGGTGTCTCTCCAAGATGAGACCCCAGTGGGATCACTCTATTGTTGCTGCATCTTTGTGGTGAGTGACCCTGTGTCGTTCCTCTTGGGGCTGCCCCAACCAGGGAGTTCTGGTTGTGGAAGCAGCTGTGGCGTGTGACACACCCCAATTCAGCAATATGGCGGGAGGTGGTGCGCCCAGTTCTGGGAGTCCCTAGCACCCGGTGAGTTTGGCACAGAGAGCCAAGGCTCTAGCAGTCTCTGTCCAGGAGAAGGGCTCTGTGCAGTGGCAGCGAGGACCCTAGATGGCACGCGGCTACCAGAGTCCCTGGCTAGACGAGTGGGCTGGTGTGGTGGCCAGGAGGGTACAAGTGGGAGGTTGCAGGGTTGTGCGGCTCCTGCAGTTTCTGGCCAGGGCATGCAGAGGCCGGGCGCGTGTAGGGGTGCTCTTCATGGCTCTTATGGAGGTGCGGGTGGCGCCAAGCCCAGGAGTTTGAGGTTGCTATGAGCTGTGACGCCATAGCACTCTACCCAGGCCATCAGTCTAAGGCTTCAGTGTTTCAAAACCAGTCTCACTCTGCCCTTGAGGATTAAGGTTGAAATACAGCTCAGTCCCCACCTTTAGGCTGCTCAATCAGTAGGTTACTAGCTCCCGTCCGATCCTTGCTCTCGGACCCTGAGGGCAGAGCTTGCTGGGACAGATTTCTCACAATGGCTCCCTGCGGCCCATAGCCAAACACTATTAGCTCTGTCCAGCTCAGAGGCTTTGGGGCCCTAGATAATGCCCAAAGTTCTCTGCACTTCTGCCCAAGGCAGTTCAGCTGAGTGCCAAGTCCAAAAGCACCGAAAACAGTTCATAGATGAGGCCTTTCTGGTTTGCAGTCTCACTGCTGCTTGCATGTATGGGTGCCGGCGGGATTAGGTCGATCGGAGACACGCAATCACTTGCCAGTTTTCCACTGTTTTTGTCCTCCTCTTGGGGTCCAGAAGTCCCTTGCTGACTCCCTGTATCCTCAAAGGGATGAGTATAGGCAGATCCCACCAGCCAGAGATTCCTGGAGTCTTATGTCCCCAGACTCATCGTGCACTGTTGCAGGCAAGCTGTTACTCGGCCGCCATCTTGCTCCACCTCCCTCTTTCCAGCTTTTTGAGACTGTTTACCTGTCTAGGCCTTCTTTTTTTTAGGTACTTAAGTGTCAAAGGACAGGCCTTTTATTTACATTTTACATAAAGATATGGCCTACTTACTACATCAATTTCCCCCCTCTTTTTGTTTTGAGACAGAGTCTCAATATGTTGCCCTCTGTAGAGTGCCATGGCGTCACAGGTCACAGCAACCTCAAACTCTTCTACTTAAGGCATTCTCATGCCTCAGCCTCCCAAGTAGCTGAGACTATAGTCACCTGCCACAACACCCGACTATTTTTTTGTTGCAATTGTCATTGTTTAGTTGGCCCAGGCTGGGTTCAAACCCACTGGGTTTGGTGCATGTGGGCAGTGCTGTAACCACTGCGCTACAGGCACCAAGCCATACATCCCTTTTTTAAGCTGCAATTTTAGGGAAAAATTATTTCAGCATAATTGACTGAACAAAATTCATGGTATTGCTTCTTCCAAAAGAACCATGAAGATTTAAGGAAAAAATTTTACTTAAAGCATATTGTCATTGTGTATTTTTTAGATTAATTTGATAGACCTAAATTGCATTTGTTCTAAATTTTAACTAGTTAGGGTTGGTTTTGAAGTTCTCTTTTCAAAGCTACTATAATATTAAAGCACTAGGAAAATCGTTAGGGTATCTGTAATGACAAATTTCTGCCTACTTAAAATGGGATCTTTGTTATTTAACATGTTCACTGGAGGTTAATTTTTTTATTAAACCAGTAATGAACCTGGGTGTTGATGTTTTGCTATTTTTTTGAACAGGTCAGAAGACATCTCTAACCCAAGAAACAGAGCTGTTGGAATCCTTGCTTCAGGAGGTGGAACACCAGGTGATTAAATATTAAATTTAATGAAATTGTCTTGATTTTTTTTTTTTTTGTCCATATGCTTTAAAAGTTTTTTTTTTTTTATAGATTATCTGTGTGAAATCAAAAGGTCTGTGGATCTAGGTATTATAATGGGAATTTCTAGAAAATAGGAATCATCTGATTTGAGAACTACATTAATAAGATTTATTTTGTCTTAGAAGAATAGAATTATTTTTACTGAGAATAGCCCATGGAAATTGTAAATTTATATACTATATTGTGCATAATGTGCCCCCATGTATAATACGCGTTTACATCTTTGGTCCAAACATTCAGGGGAAAAAGTCTTTCATTATAATTTTTAAAGGAGGGCAGCTCTGGCCCCTCACACCAGCTTCCTTCTCTGGCACAAGGTGTGGAGCCGGCTACTGCAGAGACTCCAGGCAGCAGTTGAAAGCGTCCACTCACAGCCCATCCTCATCCCCACATCCACTCATTTCCTATTCCCACCCATTTCTGTTGGTGGGAATGTAGTCATGGCTATTTCTCTGAGAACTTCAGTGAGCTGCTTTCCCTGGAAGATGGTGTGAGGAGCCTGCTGCAGGTTCCTAAGGGTTCATCCCTGCCCTTTCTCAGAGTCCTTGTCTATCCTGCAGCTGGCCCCATTCTGAGGCCCTGGGGATACCATACTGAGGAGGGAGCCATCCCCATGATAGCCCAGTGAAGTACTGTGTATTTACATTTCTATTTAGTGACTAGACTGTGACCTCTGTGATCTGTGCAGACTTTGGACATTCAGTACATCAGAAAGAACAATACTAGCCTTTCTTGAACTTGCAAATCCTTCAGTTACCTGGGGGACTGGCTAAAATATGTGACTTCTAAACCATACCTAAGTACACTGAATCAACTCTCCAAGGGAATGACTTGAGTATCTTTTCTGTTAATAAGCATGCTAGGCAGTTCTTCCTACTGGCAAGTTTGGGAAATTCTACCACCTCAACACCTTAGGAGTCTGGAGAAGTACAAGGCTCAAAATTACAATCTTTGGTCTGAGGTACCCCCAAGCATTCATGCATTACTGTCAGGTACCCTTGAAGACAGAAACTTAATAGGGACTGACGCCTTAGGTCACAACAGTGGACTACTACTGGAACCTGCTGTCAGGAGTCAGGTCTCCCAGACCCCAGCTTGGGGGTCTTCCCAGCACAATGTCTTGGCGGCATCAGAATGGGGCCAGCTGTGGGAGAGAGCAGGTAACACCAACTCTGGCCCCTCACACCACCTTCCTGGGAAATAAGCCCACTGGGGTTTTTGGCACATTATTCATTGCCATGTTCTCACCAATGTACATGGGTGAGAATACTAAATGAGAGGATGTGGGGAGGAGGTAAGCTCTGAGGAGACTGTTGCTGGAGATCAGATGCTCAGGTTGTCTGAACCACTTTCATTTGCTGCCTGGGCTTGCTCCCAGCTTCTCTGGAGAAGCCAGCTCCACACCTTGTGTCTTTTGTAAGAAATAAAAGAGCCACCATCTTGTGGCCACTTCTGCCCTCCTTTTACCTTGGTCCCAATACTAGCTGTCATGTTGCTGTCCATGGTGTGATTGTTTTCATGATGGGAGCAGTAACAGTGTCCAGCATGACATGGTTGGCTGAGTAGGCTGGACACTCCTGCACTGTGGTACCTGCCTGGGGAGGGAAGTAGCATCAGGAGGGTGAGATTACTATATTCCAGTGTAATATTTTGCATATGGATATCATTATTACTTTCTAGCGTTCCACTTTAATGCATACTTGTAAGCATAAATAAGAGTTTAAAACTTTTATATAGAGACAGAATTAGTACTACCCATGTATAATATACATTCTTATTTTTCCCTCAAAAGTTTGGGTAATAGCGTACAGTATTATACATGGCAAAATATACACGGTTAAAATCTGCCCACTTGGGTGGTGCCTGTGGCTCAGTGGGTAGGGTGTCGGCCCCATATACTGAGGGTGGCAGGTTCAAACCCAGCCCCAGCCAAACTGCAACAAAAAAGTAGTTGGGTGTTCTGGTGGGCACCTATAGTCCCAGCTACTCCGGAGGCTGAGGCAAGAGAATCGCTTAAGCCCAGGAGTTGGAGGTTTCTGTGAGCTGTGGACAGCATGGTACTCTACCAAGTGTGATAAAGTGAGACTCTGTCTCATAAATAAATAAATAAATATATAAATATATAAATAAATATATAAAATAAAATAAAAAATAAAGGGCGGCGCCTATGGCTCATAGGGGTAGAGTGCTAGCCCCATATGCTGGAGGTGGTGGGTTCAAACCCAGCCCTGACCAAAAACTGCAAAAAAAAATAAATAAAAATAAAATAAAATCTTGCCCTATCAATCCAACAGAAGGCTGTAAGTTTAATCCCTAGAAGGGGCAAAATACTATATTACTGAAAATAACTTAATGATTCTGATCTAAAATTTTGAATTTTTACTTATTGCTAGGTATGATGGCCTCATGCCTATAATCCTAGTACTTTGGGCTGAGATGAGAGGATTGTTTGTGACTAGGAGTTTGAGACCAGCCTAAGAGTGAGACCCCATCAATACCAAAAACAGAAAAATTACGTGGGTGTGGGTGGTGTGTGCCATAGTCCCAGCTATGATAGGCTGAGGCATAAGGATCACTTGAACCTAGGAGCTTGAGGTTGCAGTTTGCTGTGATCATGTCATTGCATTCTAGTAGCCCAGGTAACAGAGCAAGACCCTGTGTCACAACAATGACAACAATAGCAAAAATTATCTATTGAGGAAATATCAAATGCCAAACAAATAGCAGGCATTATGTTGTTTGGGATACAGCAGTGAACAAAATGGCAAAAATTCTGTCTTTGTAGTATTTATATTTTAGATTAGGTATGCATGCATATGAAGCATATAGTAAATAAGTAAATACCTAGTATTGTATAAATATTTTATATATTTACTGTATGTCTGTCTTCATTTTCTTGGAAGAAGTCCTATAGAATTGATACTGTTTCCTTGGTAGATGTTTGATAGAATTCACTAGTGAAGCCATTTGAGCCTTTCCTTAATGGAGTGGTTTTCAGCTACAAATTCAGTTTCTGTAACTTTTTTTTTTTTTTCAAAAATACTATCTTACATGCCTTGTAATTTTTTCCTTACCCTGTGAATTCTTCCAAAGTATGTTATTTAGTTTCCAAATATTTGAAGATTTTTCTGATATTACTTTTATAAATTTTTAATTTAATTCTATACTTTGTATAGCTTGAATCAATTTTTAACTCACATTTTAGAATATTCTAAGAATATGCATTTTAGAATATTCTAAGAATATGGTGAGTCCTGGTTAAGTATTCCATATGCACTTGAATAGAATGTGTAGTCTGCCATTGTTGGGTTGCTTGTTTTATGAATGTCAATAAGGTGAAGTTGATTGATGATGTTCAAATCAATAATACTCTTTGAGATTTTATAAGTGTTTGTTTTACTAAAAACAGTCAGCTCTTTGTATCCCCAGGTTTCATATAAACAGATTTAACCAACTGTCTATCAAAAATATTCTAAAAAGAAGCCCAATAATAAAAAATACAAATTTTAAAATATAGTATAATAACTATTTATATAGCATTTTTGCCATAATTAGGTATTAATAAGCAATCTAAAAATGATTTAAAGCACAGTAAAGTGGGTTTTTCTTTGTTTTGTTTTGTTTTGTTTTTTGAGACAGAGTCTTACTATGTTGCCCTCGGTAGAGTGCCGTGGCATCAGAGATCCTAGCAACCTCAAATCTTAGGCTTAAGTGATTCTCTTAAGCCTCCCAAGTAGCTGGGACCACAGGTGCCCACCACAACCCCGGCTATTATTTTGTTGTAGTTGATTAGCTGGCTCTGGCTGTGTTTGAACCCGCCATCCTTGGTGTATGTGGCTGGCGCCGTAACTACTGTGCTATAGGTGCCAAGTCAGCATAGTCAAGTCTTAATGATAGGGATACATTCTCAAAAATGTATTGTTAGGTAATTTCATCATTGTGTGGATGTCATGGAGTGTATTTACACGAACCTAGGCGGTGTTGCTAAAGTATGTGGTATAGCCTAGTGTCTCCAGGTCACAAACCTGAACACTATGTTACTATACTGTATTTATTGTAGGCAATTGTAATACAGTTGCAAGTATTTTTGTATTGTTTTGGTGTGAGTTTTTGGGGGTCCTCAGATTTTTATTTTTCCTTGATGTAACATTAATAACCAGTCAATATAAGATAAGAAAATTAAAGGTGAATCTTTTATGAACATAAGTGCTAGAATCTAAAAATCAGTAAGGTACTTATGAAAACAAAATAAGATCAAGTAGGAATGAAAGAATGTTTCATTATCAGAAAAATCTCTTCTTGATTGTAACTGTTATAGTCAGGGCTGGATACTAGTTAAAGTGGTAAAAATTGATTTTATTCAGGAACTCTTCTGAGTTCGGGGAATTAAGTCCTGTTCTGTTTTCTTTTATGTATCATTTGAGGCCACAAGAGGAGACACATACAGGAGGGCTTGAGAAAATAAAGTTTATTATACTCACCGGTTCTAAAAATAGCAGGTACTACATGGCATGGCACAGCACACTGAACCACTTGGGGAAGGACCAGGGTCTGCTGGGAGTGAGAGAGTGGGAAAAGACAGAATCACCCAGAGCTTTTGTTGGGGTTCTTACCAAGGAATGGGCAAGGCAGGTAGGTATGCTAAGTAGGTTTAGGAATGGTGGACCTTAAACTGTAGTGTGACTTACTAGTTACCTGGAACCTAGTGGTGACATGATTAAGGCATAGCAATATTGCTTTCTGGGATATGTGGACTGGATAAAGGAGGTTATGGTTTTGGATTGGTTAGTTTGCATTTCAGAGGGATATTTGCCATTGAGCCTTTGTTGTCTCACAATTAGCTTGGGAAAGGCAGTCTTGCCCTAGGCAGAAAGATTTTTAAGATGTCAAAACATCCTACAGAAAATAAAAAATGCAAACAGGATAGCAATTCGGCAGATTACTATATAAGGCAAAAATCACATTAACATCTAAATTGAATAAATCGAATAATATTGAAGTTTTAAAATACCATTTAATTATTGTTTTAATTTTTTTTTTTTTTTTTTTTGGAGAAAAGAGTCTTGCTCTGTCGCCTGGGCTAGAGTTCAGTGGTATCATGATAGTTCACTGCAACCTTAAACTCTTGGGCTCAAGTCATCCTCTTGCCTCAGCCTCCTGAGTAGCTGGGACTATAGTCAGGGACCAGCACAACTGGCTAATTTTTCTATTTTGTGTTGAGATGGGGGTCTCACTTTGGCTCAAGCTGGTCTCAGACTCCTGAGTTCAAGTGATCCTTCCGCCTTGGCCTCCCATACTGCTAGAATGGAGCCACTGTGCCTGGCCATTGAATTATATTTGATTTTCAATTATGGCCAAATTATTTAACAATTTAGGACTAAAAGAGAACTACCTTAACTAGATAAGAGTTATCTATTTATAAGTCTGTAAGACACTTATTTTAAATGGTACCAATGAGAAATTCTAGGTTAAAGTTCAGAATTATCCAGGATTGCCTTCTGGCAGTACTTCTATTCAGAATGTACTGTTCCTTGTGGTCCAAAAGAACACCAGGCTGCCTAAATAATAAGGACAGTTTTATTGGCACTATCAGGTTACAAATCAGGATAAGATAGGCCCTAGCTGTTTTGAAGGTTCTCTCCTCAGAGGAAGGAAAGGGCAGATTGGGTTTTATGCTTCTTTCGTAGGGCCTATATCACAATAGAATTTTAGATATTCAGCAGGTTCAGGGGGAAAGCTATGTATATTTATGAGGGTAGCTGAGGGCACACACAATTGGTAAACATATAGATTTTTCTGTTTGTTTTGGGAGGACTATAGAAAAGGTAAAAACATATGTAACATATATCCCAATTTGGCTTTTACATCAAAAGGTGAATAACAGAATACAAAGTTTATGTGCAGATTCTATAAGCTGCTGAAACTGGCTTAAGGTTTGCAGTCACTTATCAGGGAATATTTGTGAGGCTGGTCCTCTGTCCAGTCAGTTTTAGTGGTCTGGGTTGTTGTAAATCAGAGTTTGGAGGGTTTTAATAATTTGCCTGATAGCTTCTATTGTTAGTTTACCAAGAGTGTGTTTTTCCTATAGCCATTAGAATTTAGAAAGTTGCAGTGTTAGCTACACCCTGAACCCTCAACTTGTAGATAACTTGTGTTTCCTTAATCTTGAGGTCCATTTTAAATTGATAACAGGGCATCTATTTTGTCTACCAGAGCGTATCCTAATTAGTGAATTAAGATAACACGTATGCTATGACTATAAAAAGGAAGGGTTAAAACTCTTTTATTTGTAGAGGATGTGGTTATATATGAGGTTGGACAATGAAGTTCAAGAACTCATCCTAGAAAAAGTGCTATATTATCTCATTGTTGAATATCACTATAGTCACCTTCAAATTACTCTCCTTGGGAAGTTATACACAGATGCCAGCACCTAGTTCACCTTTCAGAGTCTCACTTGTTCACCCTTGGTAGAGTGCTGTGGCATCACAACTCACAGCAGCCTTAAACTGTTGGGCACAAGTATTTCTCTTGCCTTAGCCTCCCCAATAGCTGGGACTACAGGGCACCTGCCACAACGTGTGGCTATTTTTGGAAACAGGGTCTTGCTGTTGCTCATGTTGGTCTCAAACTCCTGAACTCAGGCAGACCACTCTCCTGGGCCTCCCGGAGTTCTATGATTACAGGCATGAGCCACTGCGCTCACCCCTAGAGCAATTTTGGAACTTTTTCTGTAATGGCCACCAGAGCTGTTGTCCTTTTATATTAGTTTGCTAGGGCTGCCGTAGCAAAATATAGGACCTTGGACAACTGAAAGGTGTTGGCAACTTTGGTTTCTTCTGTGGTCTCTCTCCTGGACTTGTAGATGACTGTGTCCTTGCTACGAGCAATTCCTTGTAGATGACTTGCTTTTTCTGCATCCTCACATGGGTTTTACTAAAGCAGTGGTTCTCAACCTTCCTAATGCCGTGGCCCTTTAATACAGTTCCTGTGGGTTGCGACGCACAGGTTGAGAACCGCTGTACTAAAGCCTTTAAAAAAAAAGCATTGTGGCCAGGCAAGGTGATTCATGCCTGTAATCCTAGCACTCTGGGAGGCCCAAAGAGGGGGATCCCTTGAGCTCAGGAGTTTGAAACTAGCCTGAGAAAGAGTGAAACTCCATCTCTACTAAAAATAGAAAAATTAGCAGGGCATTGTAGTAGGTGCCTACAGTCCCACTACTTGAGAGGCTGAGGCAAAACGATGGCTTGAGCCCACTCCTGGTGTCTTCCTCTTATAAGAACACCAGTCATATTGGTTTAAGACCCTACCCTAATTACCTTATTTAACTTAATCACCTATTTAAAGAGTATCTCCAAGTGTGGTTAGTTATGAGGTACTGGGGATTGGGCCTACAATATATAAATTTGGGAGCAGGGAAGAGACACAATTCTCATAATAGATGGCCTACGAAGTTGGCTGCATGATCCTTAAAACAAACTCCCTGAAACAAGCAGTGATGGATTTATTATTCTAGTTCTGTACATAAACCAACTGAGAGTTATGTAATTACTGGTAGAATTACAACTTTAGACTAGTTTTCTTGATTACAAAATCAGTGGTCTTTTCAGCTGCCATGATTATCTTACTGAAGTTAGATTTCTCACTTTTTCTCTTTGGCATAATTGAAAGTAGGGTTTCCCAAATTGATAATAGTGTAACATTTGGTGTGTGTTATATTTTAACATTTCTGTTACCTTGAATGCAATCTTAAGAGATGTTTTTCTTTGGAGCCAGAGAATCTTACCCCAGCGGGCTAGAGTGCCATCGGGTCACTCTAGCAACTTTAAACTCCTGAGTTCAAACTATTCTTCTGCCTTAGCCTCCCAAGTAGCTGCGACTATAGGCACCTACCACATTGCCCTGCTAATTTTTCTATTTTTAGTAGAGATGGTGTTTCATTCTTTCTTAGGCTGGTCTCAAACTCCTGAGCTCAAGCGATCCCCCTGTCTGGGCCTCTCAGAGTGTTAGGATTACAGGCATGAGCCACTTTCCTGGCCACAATCCTTCCTTTTAAAGGCTTTCAACAGGATTTGTTCTTTAAGGTACATAAAAACTTCACTGTATCAGTCTGAAAATGTGTTTGTAGTTGCTTAAAATTTGAGTTATCTTAAACTGTGAGGAGAGGGCTTGGCACCGGTAGCTCAGTGATTATGCCGCCAGCCACATACACCAATGCTGGCAGGTTTGAGCCCTGCCCGGGCCTGCTAAACAACGACAACTACAATTAAAAAAAAAAAAAAATAGCCTGGTGGTGTTGGGGGGGTGCCTGTATTCCCAGCTACTCGGGAAGCTAAGGTGAGAGAATCACTTGAGCCTAAGAGTTTGAGGTTGCTGTGAGCTGTGACCCCATGACACTCTATTGAGGGCGGCATAGTGAGACTCTGTCTCAAAAAAAAAAAAAAAAAGCGAGGAGAGAAAATTGCTTTAAAATTAAGTACATTTATTCAATGACTTTACTGTTAGAATTGAAATAAACCTAGATCCTTTGTAGATTGGTAATTTTCTTAGAGTTGCCTTATTTTTCTTTATTTTTTTTAGTTTATGACCAGAATAATCGTCATTTGTTTTCTTACTAAGAATTGTGAGATGGCCAATAGATAGTAATTTTGTTGCTCAGATAACTTTTTTCCTCACACAGTTGCGGTCTTGTAGTAAGAGTGAGTTGATATCTAAGAGTTCAGAAATCCTCATGATGTTTCAGCAAGTTCATCGAAAGCCCATGGCATCCTTTGTTACCACTCCTGTTCCACCCGACTTTACCAGGTATGACATAATTTTTAAATTTCATTTTCATTTGAACTTTATGTGCCAGTGCATTTACTTGTTTTAAAAGAATATTATTTCTTTTTAACTTTGTATCTTTTTTTGTTTGTTTGTTTGATTTGTTTTTTTTTTGCAGTTTTGGCCGGGGCTGGGTTTGAACCCGCCACCTCTGGCATATGGGGCCAGCGCCCTACTGTTGAGCCATAGGCACCACCCAACTCTGTATCTTTTTAAGGTACTCTTCATAATGGTGTGGTCTGTTGAGCTCTATTTTATGCATGTAAAATTAGTCCCTCCAAAAAGTCTAGTGGACTTGCTCACACTTGAATGTAAAAAGAAAATAATAGTGAATTAGGAGTTATATTTTTCCTGGAGCTTCATTTTTAATAGTGTAGAGAAAATAATTCATCCCATTAACTGTTTTTACTTTTTGAATTAAGTTATATCTTGTTACACAAAACTCAGAAATAAATGAAATGCCTGAAGAATTTGAAGGTGGCATGATATCTCCAAACCCCAACTAACTTTAGTGGGAGGAAATAAGTACTGCAAAAAGTTGTAGGTTCTTTGTCTTTTTCGTTTTGTCCTGAATCTTAGCTTAGTATTATGAGTAGCATCTTCTTTGAAGCATAATTAGAATTACATTATGCTGTTAGATAAGTGATTCTTAACTCTGACTGTATATTAGATTCATTTGGGATTCTTTTGAAAATTATCAATGCTGGACCATACCATATCCTAGGCCATTTGAAATCAAATCTCTGGCTGTGTGTAGTGGCTCACACCTGTAATCCTGGCTCTCTGGGAGTCTGAAACAGGATGATTGCTTGAGGTTAGGAATTCAAGACCAGCCTGAGCAAGAGTAAGACCCCATCTTTACTAAAAATAGAAGCAATTAGCTGGGTGTAGGGGTACATGCTTATAGTCCCAGCTACTTGGGAGGTTGAGGTGGGAGGATCATTTGAGCCCAGGAGTTGGAGGCTGCAGAGAACTATGATGATGCCACTGCACTCTACTCAAGACCAACAGAGTGAGGTCTGCCACAGAAAAATAAAACTAAATAAAATCTCTGGTGTATTTCAGTCTCCTTGGACTGCTTTAACAAAATACCACTACCTAGATGGCTTAAACAACAGAAATTTATTTTCTTATGGCTCAGGAAGCAAGAAGTTCAAGATTAAGGTCCCCAGGGGGGTGGTGTGGTGGCTCACACCTATAATCCCAGCACTTTGGGAGGGTGAGGTGGGTGGATTGCCTGAACTCAGGAGTTCAGGACCAGCATGAGCAAGAGCAAGACTCAATATTTAAAAATTAGCCTGGGATTCTGGGGGTGGGGGTGGGGGTGCCTTAGTCCCAGCTGCTTGGGAGACTGAGGCAAAAGGATTTTTTGAGCCCAGGAGTTTGAGGTTGCTGTGAACTATGATGCCATGGCTGGGTGACAAAGTGAGCCTCTGTCTCAAAAAAACAAAACAAAAAAAAAGGTCAAGATCCCCCTAAATTTTGTTTTTGGTGAGACCTCTCAGCTTATAGGCAGCTGTCTTCTCATTATGTTCTTACATGATCTTTTCCCTGTTAATGCTTAGAGAGAAATCAGTCTCTTCTTCTTCTTATGAGGAAACCAGTTTATTGGGTTAAGGTTCTTCCCTTATGACCTCATTTGACCTTAATTACCTTCCTTAAGGGCCTGTCTACAGAACAGTCACATTGGGGGTTAGGATTATGACATAGGAAATTTTGGGAGATAATTCAGTCCATAATATTTGATATAAATGGGCATTTTCATACATGGTGTCCATGAAATTCATGTGCAGTGTAAAATAGTAAGCTATTGTTTTTAAATCTCTTATAATTTATTCCTGAGAAGAGGCATGATGCCACTGCTTCAGATAATTTTGATATGATAGACTTTATCTTATCTTTTAGAGATGGCTTATGGAGTACTATGAAGTTTTTTCGACATGTTGAGGGCTGTGGTATATTTAGAAAATAGCCTTTTCTTAAAAAATATTTCCTTTTTCTCTAATATACTCCAATATATGATGACCTCTGATGGTCACAGAGTATTCATTGTAAGTATATGGGGTAAGCCTGGGTTTCTTAATTTTGGAATTGTCATTTTGAGCTGAATAATTATTTTGGGGGTGGGAAGAGCCCCCATCATCCCCTAGTAGTGATAAAATTGTTTCCAGACATTACTAAATATTTCTTGGGGACAAAATCAGCACTGGATGAGAATCGCTGGTGTAAGCTGTTTTTTATCATGTGTGCATTTCTGAGCATCATGACTAACCACAGTCCTGTTGATAGAAGGGCAAAATTTTTCTGACATCCAGCATTCAGGTGGTTCTCACCAATAGAATTCTTCATTTCCTTCTTAATTAACAAATTCAATACAATATTCATGTGTCATTAAAGCACTGAATATTATTAAATGGACTAGGTATTTGCTATCACTAAGTGGATTTGATCAAAGTAAGAATGCTCACCAGCATCCCAAGGATACCTGTTTGTTTGGAATGGAATTCCAAAGCAGAGATGGAATTTCACTCTGCTTGCCAGGCTGGTGTGCCCTTGTATCAGCCTAGCTCACTACAGTCTCAGACTCCTGGGTTCAAGCAATCTTCCTGACTCAGCCTTCTCAGTAGCTGAAAGTACAGGCATGTGCCACAGTGCCCTGGCTAGTTTGTCAATTTTAAGTAGAGATTGTGTTTCACTCTTGCTCAGGCTGGTCTCAAACTGAGCTGAAGCAGTGCTAGGATTACAGCTGTGAGCCAGCCCCAAGGTTGCCTCTTTGATAGTGTGGTCAGCTATTTTAGTTTTCGGCGTATCTTTTTTGAACCATTCATTCCATCATGGGTGGTACCTGTGGCTCAGTCGGTGAGTAGGGCGCCAGCCCCATATACCCAGGGTGGTGGATTCAAACCTGGCCCTGGTCAAACTGCAACAATAACAACAAAAATAGCCGGACACTGTGGCAGGTGCCTATAGTCCCAGCTACTCCGCAGACTAAGGCAAGACAATGGCCTAAGCCCAAGAGCTGGGTGTTGCTGTGAGCTGTGACTGAGATAAGGTACAGTCTGTACCGCCTTCCTACTCCATTCGTCATTCTGTTTTAAGTGGAATGAAGTATAGATTTGGACATACATATCAACATTAGTGCTATTCTTTTTTTTTTTTTTTTTCCTTAAAACACCCATGACAAATTAGTATTTTTCAATTTGAAGTGTGGTTCATGGATCATTTATAGTAGAGCCAAATGATCTATCCAAAATGCTGATTTATCCAAAATGGAGATTCCCAGGACTGCTTTCCCAGACTCTTTAGAGGTGGTATCCAGAAAATATATCTTGGACACCCTAAGCAATACCACACAGAAGTTTGAGTCCCATTGATACGAATGAATTGCCTTCCTTATGCTACTTTCAGTGGCTCATCATGCAGGTAACAGTGCTTATCAGTCTGATAATTAAGCAGCTTTTCATGGACAAAGATCGCTTCAGGACCCTTTTTCCTACTAGTAGTGCCCCCTACTTTATTGGAAATTTTAGCTTTTAACATAACTCTAATTCTTTGTTTTGTTCTGAAGTGAGTCTTGTTCTGTTGCCTTGGGTAGAGTGCAATGGTGTCATTGTAGCTCACTGCACCCTCCTGGGCTTAAGTGATCCTCCTGCTTCTGCCTCCTAAGTTGCTGGGACTATGTGTATTATGATGGCCCTCTAATTTTTCAATTTTTAGAAAATATGTATTTCTTTTTTTAGTGGAGATGGGGTCTCGCTCTTGTTCAGGCTGGCCTCAAACTCCAGAGCTGACGCAGTCCTCCTGCCTCAGCATCCGAGAATGCTGGAATTGCAGGTGTGAGTCACCTTGCTCAGCCTTGGTTTCTCTGGAGACAGAGTTTTATTTTTACTCTGTCTCCCAGACTAGAGTGCAGTAAGTGTCATCATAACTTACTCTAACCTCAAACTCCTGGGCTCAAGTGGTTTTCCTGGGCAGTGCTTGTGGCTCAGTGAGTAGAGCGCCAGTCCCATATACTGAGTGTGGTGGGTTCAAACCCGACCCCGGCCAAAATGCAACAACAAAAAACAACAAAAAAACCCTAAAAACCAACCAAACAAACAAACAAAAAAGTGATTTTCCTGCCTCAATCTCCTAGGTAGCCAGGATGGTAAGGTGCATGCCACTGATTCTGACTAATTTTTCTTTTTTATATAAAGACAAAGTATTGCTCTTACTAAGGGTAGTCTTGAACTTTTGGCCTCAAGCTACCTTCTCACTTTAGCCTCCCAAAAGTGCTAGGATTATAGGAGTGAGCCACCGTATTCAGCCTTAACTCTAATTCTTGTATTTAATAGAAACTTAGTTTAGTTATAACTAATACGAAGCAGGTGTTTATCTACTGATGAACTGGTCAAATAAAAGAGGGCTAAGTGAGAAAGACCAACATCCACTGACGTTAAGTTATAGACCAAAGTTTAGATGTACAAAGCAATTACCTTTAGTTCTGTCAGTTATTGAGTGGTGATGGAGCCACAATAGAGATAAAAAAGTCATTAAATCAGTGAAGTATTATTTATTAAAGACTATATATCAAGCACTATTGTAAGGGCTGCATAGGAGACACTAAAGGAAAACTAAAAATATTTTTTGGTCAATATTTTACATTAAATAGTAGGGAATTCTTTAAGTATTTGTTACTCAGTTAACTATTATTTTATATCAGATATTCTGTAAAGAGATCAGAATAATGACTGGCATGGTTAAGAAGCTGTTACAGAAATTCTTTGTCTTGGCAAAGATTATAATAGGAAAATAATCAGGGCGGCGCCTGTGGCTTAGTGGGTAAGGCGCCAGCCCCCATATACTGAGGGTGGTGGGTTCAAATTCGGCCCTGGCCGAACTGCAGTAACAACAACAAAAAAAAATAGCCGGGCGTTGTGGTGGGCGTCTGTGGTCCCAGCTACTTGGGAGGCTGAGGCAAGAGAATCGCCTAAGCCCAGGAATTGGAGGTTGCTGTGAGCAGTGTGATGCCCCAGCACTCTACCGAGGGTGATAAAGTAAGACTCTGTCTCTACAAAAAAAAAAAGAAAGGGAGGGAGGGAGGGAGGGAGGGAGGGAGGGAGGGAGGAAGGAAGGAAGGAAGGAAGGAAAGAAAATAATCAAAAGATGACTTTCTAACCTCAAAAGGAATTGAGACTGGGTACGGTGGCTCAGGCCTATAATCCCAGCATTCTGGGAGATTGAGATGGAAGGATTGCTTGAAGTCAGGAGCTGGAGACCAGCCTGAGCAACACAGTGAGATCCTTTCTTTACAAAAAATAGAAAAATTTTCTGGGCATGGTGTCACATGCCTGTGGTCTTAGCTACTCAGGGGGCTGAGGCCAGAGGATCACTTGAACCCAGGTATTTGAGGTTGGTGCCATTGTACTCCAGCCTGTGCAACAGAGCAGTCTTTTTTTTTAAAAAAAAAAAAAAGGAAAGGAAGGCATTGAAGACGTTGAAAGATACATAGGAATTTGTTATGCAGATAAGAATAGGGTATGTGTGCATATACAAAAATAGGGATGTGATATTTGAAGGACGGCAAGGAAATCATTTCAACCAGAATTTGGTGAGTTATTTATTGTTCACGTAGTAGGAAATAAGACTGTGTATATATCTTCAGGGAGGACTTAAAAGATAACATAATTAACTCTCAGTCCATAGGAAGTTTTAAATTTCTGGAAGAAGTGCTCAAGTTGTGGCTGAATGTGGATGGCTCACACAAAGTGCTAATGATAGCACTTTGAGAAGCCAGGGTGAGAGGATTGCTTTAGGCTAGGACTTCCAGATCAGCCTCAGCAACATAGGAAGACCTTATCTTTATATTTATTATAGAGATTGTCTTGTCTCCTAAGACATTTTAACAAGAAATGATCAAGTTAAGAAGGAGAATCTGTTTTTATGTAGCTCACCAGTCACTATCCTTAAGGAATAAATAGATACTTATAGTCCCTCCTTTCTTCCCTTTGTTCATCTAATTATGATAAGTAACTTACTTATTTCTGGGCTAGAGATGGTTTGAGGCAAGTTTCCTATATTTTGTGACACCAAAGATTCACAGACACCATTGTGAAGTGAATCCAGCCAGCATAAAGACCCGGGTAGTCTTTTCCAAGAGGAGAAATAAAATTATGAGAAGATAAAGTGATACAGGTACATAATGGTGGCATCAATCAGTATGATTGAAGATAACCTCCAAATGAGCATAACAGACAGTTAATATTTAAGGATAGTGGAATTAAGTGGCTTAGCAGCAGCTAAACTTCGTGTATGTATGTAAGGAATGTGAAAAAAATTTTTGCATAAATATTTTCAGCTCTCTATGAATCTGCCGGTGAATATTCATCCATTCAGTGAATATTTGAGTGGTAGCTATGTTCCAGGAGTGTGTTAAGTGTTAGTAGTCTAAGCACAATAGAAGCTCTCGTGATTTATAAATTATAATTTAGTGAGTAAAATAGATGATTGGAGTAATAATAAAATGTGATGATTGGTGATAGGGAAAGTGTGTTATCCTATTTAGTGCTGCCCCATAGTAGTAATTTGTCATAATGCTATTTGTTTTCAAAATGTTTACCCTTAAAAATATTACATATGTGGAAGTTTATGACTTATAATTTACCGTTGGTTTGACAGATGTGTGTTTTTTGCTCCAAGTGTGATCATTGTTTCTTAGCAAATGAGAGCTAGGGCAGCTGTACTGTATCCTCTTGGTTAGTGTGCCTTCAAATGTGTGCTTTTTTCATAAACTTTCTGCTTCCAGCTCCTTTCATTTATTTTGTGTTCTGATGAACTCTTTTTAGCCTTGATAGTTAATAAAACATTATAATGATAATCTAGATTTAGAGCAAAAACATTGGCGATAACTCCAGAAATATTTATCTCACTAGATGTTAAGAACATGGTAGAAGAAATGATACGCAGATCAGCAAGCTACTGGGGATTGGTTGAAGTCTTTGAATATTACAGAGGATGTTCTGATTGGTAGGAGAACTTGTGTGATTGGAGATTGTACAAAATACAGCCGAAAACATGTCCCTGTTTGACTAAATTTAATGACTATACAGGGAAGACACCCTTAGAGCTCTGATTAGGTTTATGGTTCCAGGAAGGCTTCCCCAGTACTAATTGTGTCAGTCCAGCTTCACTGGGGCTTGTGTATATTGAGTGCTAAGAGAGTACAAAAATGGAGATCTTAGAGCAGAGTTGCAAGGGTGTGTGTCATGAAGAAATAGTAAGGATTAGCCAAGCAAAAGGAAGTGGAAATGGAGAGAGTGAGTCTTGCAAGGAAAAATAATTAACTAGGGTTATGATAGGAGTGTTTGACATAGTTTATCTGGATATTACAGTTTGCAATTGCAGAACAAAGTATTTTTACTTACTATGAAAAAGATGTGACCTATTTAGCTATATGTTCTTACGATAAATCTATTTTTTAATCTATGTTGTATCTTCACATGACAAACTATTAATTTCTTCAGGCACTATCACATGTGACAATGCTATAGGTGTATCTTATTTCATAGTAATCCAAATTTTGATGAATTGAAGTTTAGAAAACTTATCTGGAGATACAGTGAAATGGTTTGTGGTTTATTGTTTTGGTAAATTTGTGACTTTATGTATCAAATTTATAACAGTTTATTCTAACACTACGTGATAGTGTCTTTATAGTAAATGGTGTTTTAGTGACTTTTGAGGTATTCTAATGACAGTACTAGAAATCTTCCACATGATTCAAGGATGGTTAGCAGCAAAATGGGTTATCGCTTTGCCCATCTACTGTGAATCTAGTTCTCTAAATTTGCTTGCCTTATGCAGAAAGTGTAAAGTGCTATTCCATTTCAGTTGTCCCTTAAGTGATGATGTATTCTAGTAAATAGTCTCAAAGTATTTAAGGTCTGTTAATATTTACCATAATTTGTTCTGAAGAAAGAAGTTTGGGAATTAATAGTTATGTGTTTGACCTTTTTCGTTTGTTTTCATTTTTTTTAAAGCCTGTTTGTATCTAGTGATTCAGGTTCCCAGCCTAAGTATCAGTTTCTTACTTTTTCCTATTTCCATGAGTATTTTTTAAGTCTGGTACTTATTTGAATACTTAATCATATACTGTATCGTATTCTTTAAAAAACTATTTTACAACCCGTCACATCTCCAATTTTATCGGAAATTTCTGATAGTTTCATGAATTCATTTTAGTTAATACAGTGTTTAATAATGATTTGTAAATATTTCTTAGGGACTTATTTTAATAAAGTTTTCAAGATATTACTGAGGGACTTTTTTAGCTAAATGGAATTTTAAACTAAATTCTTTTTTCCTTTTGCTTCTTTTTAGCGAATTAGTACCGTCTTATGATTCAGCTACTTTTGTTTTAGAGAATTTCAGGTAAGAGTTCTTAATAATTTTTTTTTTGTATGTATACTTAAAGAAGAGCCAAGAAGATACCATCTCTTGGTAGGACAGAGATATAATGAAATCAATTTAGTAGACATGGAGGAAACAAGTATCCTATTAGAAACAGTTTATTTATCTGGATTGTTTATGTCTTTACAAATGGTTACTTCTCTAGTCTGGGAAAAGGAGCCTCTTTTTTTTTTTTCTTTTTTTTTTTTTATTATAGATAAAAATATGCACCATAGATGTGGCCCAACCCATCATCCTCCCTCCACCTAAACCTCCCCCCTCCCTTCCCCTTCCTCTTTTTTTTTTTTTGAATTTAAATCATTTATTCTCAATGATTACTAATCATACCACAGAGAATAGTACAATATTAAAATTTATCTTCAGCAAATCTTAGAAAATCTGATTGTTACAGATAAAATATAACATTTAGAACTTTCATTTAAAAATACAAATTGCTGTATGTACTCGTATAAGCCGAGTTTTTTCTGCACAAAATTTGTGCCGAGTTCGTGTTTTCGTCACAAATTTTGTGCTGAAAAAACTCGGCTTATACTCAGTATATATGGTATGAAAATTTTAACAATTTTTAGAATACGAATTCTAAAAATGCTAAAGAAAAGCCTACTTTCAGATAATATGTATTTTAAATATCTTGAAATATTATGAAAAATATTCTGTATTCTGAAAACAATGTCAGGAAAGAATACCTGAGTTCTCTAAAACCTTTAGTTCTAGTTTCAAACTGCTGTTTTGGTAACATCAACAAGAAAACACAATTTAACACCGCAATTACCTGTTGAATAATGAATAAATGTTGCATATACATTATGTTGAACATTACATATATTTTAAAAGTTTTTTCATTTAAGTTTTTGATGAAATGGACTGCACACCTAAGTCTTACTATAGTCCAGAATCATTTGGCAACATTTTTCTAGCCCTGAAAATCCATACTAATGCTTTTATCAACAGTACCTGTAACCAACTCATGTTAGTTGTGGCCTTAATAGTTTATACAGCTTAATATATCTGAAGATGTAATGAAGTGGCTCCATCTTTCCATTTGTTTATATGGTCTGAAATCACAGTTCTGCACAGTGGACATGTTTTCTCTCTGTTAAACCATAAGGTAATGCACTCTTTACAAAATATATGCTGACAGATGAGAAGAATTGTCTTCTGAAATTCAGCTTGACACATTGAACAAGTATCATCCACTTCCAAACACTATCTCTTGCTGGCAGTTACTCCATAACTTGTGTGTGTAAAAACTCATAAAACGTGTCTGAAAGTTCTCAGATGTCCAAAAAAGTCCAAAAGTTTTAGGATGAGGTAAAGCCAGCAATATCCCAAGACTCCATCTAGTTATATTACCAAACTCTCCATAGCTTATGAGGTAAGGAAACCAAACTGGTGTAGGAATAAAAGTTCGGTAATACTGACATAATTCTTCTAAAAGCATATACCAGTAAGCCTTGGATACCTGGGCCACAGGTGCCGCCCCAAAGTAGCCATTTTAAAGAAGAGGATTCACTTAGGTTTTGCCAGGATAGGACTCTAGGAAATCTAGAGCTTAATCAGCCCCTGCCTATTCATCCTCAGAAATAAAAGTGATGGGAGGAAGTCTACGGAGATCTGTAGTATCTAGCTGAAAGTGAGGAATTGTGGATAGAAGGCTATTACTGTAAGAAATTTGTAGGCTTTATGAGTTACATGTTAATTTTATTAGCATTTTCTCTAAGATCAAAAGCAAATATCTTAAAGTTTTAAGGGACTTGAATTCAAGGGCAGCATGAAAGTGGGTCCAAGGTTTTGTACCTTATAAGAATATAAGGTCTTAGGGAGGGAAACTCCAAATAGGCAATAGCCATTAAAATAAGGCCATACTGTGAGAATTTATGCCCTCCCTATTTAGTTTATCTCTTTTTACAAATAATTTTGTGGCTAAAGTTTGAGGTTTTCCCCACATATCTTAAAATGTAGCCCATGTTCTTTTATTTTTACGTATGAAAAGAAGATAATACTGCAGGAAAACGAGGAAGAAAAAAAAATAAACTTATACAGTGGGATGCATTTCACAGCAATTTTGATCATGACATGGGTTTTTTTGTTTGTCTGTTTTTTTTTTGTTGTTTTTTTAAGCACTTTGCGTCAGAGAGCAGATCCTGTTTACAGTCCACCTCTTCAAGTTTCAGGACTTTGCTGGAGGTTAAAAGTTTACCCGGTAAGTTTTTAGTATCTCTAATACATTTTAAAAGCAGTATCTTGGGGGCAGGGGGCGGCCTATGGTATAGTATACCAACCACTTCACTTTTTAGTGGAGTAAAGAAATTAAAGTAATAATAATTTTGTATTTCTTTATAAGGTATTTAACTAAATCTATGGAAAAATGAGTTAAATATGAACAATGTGAATGCTGACATTAAATTTTATTTTGGGTTTGCAGAAAGATACTTACTTTAGAACAAATGTTTAAAATTATTCTTTTAAAAAATCATTTTGAGAGATCGGGGTGTTGGTTTATGCCTGTAATCTTAGCACTCTGGGAGGGTAAGGCAGGTAGATTGCTTCAGCTCACAAGTTGAAGACCAGCCTGAGAAAGAGTGAGACCCCATCTCCACTAAAATAGAAGAAAACTAGCTGGGTGTGGTGACAGGTGCTGCTATGGAAGCTGAGACAAGAGGATATCCTGAGCCCAAGAGACTGAGGTTGCTGTGAGCTATGATAACACCATTGCACTCTACCCAGGGTGACAGAGTGAGACTCTGCCTCAAAAGAAAAAAAGTCCAGTCTCGATGGCTCATCCCCGCACTCTAGGAGGCTGAGGCGGGTAGATGCCTGAGCAAGAGCGAGACTCTGTCTCAAACATAAATAAATAAATAAATAAATTCCTCCCAGTTACCTGAGAAGCTGAGGCAAGAGAATTGCTTCAGCTAAGAATTTAAGGTTTCTGTGAGCTATGGTGGCACAGCACTGTACTGAGGATGACAAAGTGAGCCTCTGTCTAAAAAATACATATATATTTTTTTGTTTTTCTGCTGGCATTAGTTAAAAAATAAAAGGAAAAGGAAATTTTAATATAATTGATAAAGATCAGGGGCCAACAAAAATGTTCATTCCTTTTTACTCATTAATTGCACACCAAAGAAATTTTTCTAGGAGTAAAATTCAGCAGAAAATGCTAAGTAGGTTGTTTTTTGTTTATTTCTTTTTTTTTCTTTCTTTAATGGTAAGCTGTTTTAACAAGAATGCCAGTTGAATTTGAAAATTCATACAATTTGTGATATAATTTACAATTAACAAAATTTACTAATTTTTGGCAGGCTTTGACATATATAGTGACTTATGTATAGGCTTAGACATATATGGTGACTTTGATTTTGAAAACTTTATTCCCCTTTTCAGCTAATCCTTCTTTTTTTTTTTTTTTTTGAGACAGAGCCTCAAGCTGTTGCCCTGGGTAGAGTGCTGTGGCATCATAGCTCACAGCAACCTCCAACTCCTGGGCTCAAGCAATTCTCCTGCCTCTACCTCCCAAGTAGCTGGGATTATAGGCTCCAGCCGTAATCTTCTCATTATTTCTTTCATTGCTTTGAAGCTTAGTACTTCCCAATCCAGGTGTTAGATATTAATTTATGGCTGGGCTTGAACCCACTACCCCCGTATGTGGGGCCAGCATTCTACTCCTCTAGCCACAGGCACTGCCTAATGTAAGTAATTATTCTTGTAAAGTCTCTGTAATGGAGATTTAAGCAACTTCTTAGTCTCTAGTCAGAATCTTTTTTTTTTTTTTTTTTTGAGACAGAGTCTCACTATGTTGCCTTCAGTAGAGTGCTATGGCGTCACAGCAACCTCAAACTCTTGGGCTTAAGCAATTCTCTTGCCTTAGCCTCCCAAGTAGCTGAGATTATAGGTGCCCACCACAATGCCCGGCTATTTTTCTGTTGTTTTTGTTGTTGTACTTGTCATTGTTGTTTAGCAGGCCTGGGCCGGCTTCGAACTCACCAGCCCCAGTGTATGAGGCTGGTGCCCTCACCACTGAGCTACGGGCACCGAGGCTAGTCAAAATCTTATGTGAAATGCTAATATAAAAAATATAATATTAATAGAAATTACATTAATTACTTTGTTTTGGTCTTAATATTTTTTGTCTCTCTCATTTCTAATGAAGTTATTTACTTTATTCTCCATTGGTGTCTTAGGTTTCTCTTAGAGCTGGTTTGTGAAAGTTCTGTATATTTTAAAGCTCTCGATCCATTTCATGACTGTTGATATTTTCCTTAATTTGTTTGCTTTCATAGTTTCTCTTTTTAAAAATTGTACAAAAGTTTAAAATTGTTTCAGACTTAAATCTATTGGTCTTCTCATTATTTCTTTCATTGCTTTGAAGCTTAGAAGTACTTCCCAATCCAGGTGTTAGATATTAATCTGAATTTTGTCTTTTATTGTGGCTTAATTTTTTTACATATAAATGGCTCTGGAATTTGTATAACCTCTTATTCTTTTTTTAGGATGGAAATGGAGTTGTCCGTGGTTACTATTTATCTGTGTTTCTAGAACTCTCAGCTGGTTTACCTGAAACTTCCAAGTAAGAGTTATAATTAAATAACAACTTTAACATGCATTTATGTACCTCCCCCCTAGCAATTTTTGTTAATTATTGGTATGTTTGTTAAGATGTGCACTAGTGTGGAATCCTTGGCATTGTATGATGGCATAGATTACAATTCTCAAAATTGTAATCTTCCTGTCCCTGTATACTTTTTTTTTTAGACAAACTGGCTCTGTTGCCCCACGTAGAGTGGAGTGGCATCATCATTGCTTACTGCAGCCTCAAACTTCTGGGCTCAAGCGGTCCTCCTACCTTAGTCTTGCAGTGCTAGGATTACAGGCACAAGATGCTGTGCCTGACTGGTACCGGTGTACCAGCAGTCCCCCTGGTTATGTGTGTTAGTTGTCATCATTATTTTTCTTTTTGTATACTGACAATTTGAAAACATTTTCTGTTTTTTTTCTTTATTAACAATACCTTTTTTTTTTTTTTGTAGAGACAGAGTCTCAATTTATTACCCCCGGTAGAGTGCCGTGATGTCACACAGCTCACAGCAACCTCCAACTCCTAGGCTTAGGCAGTTCTCTTGCCTCAGCCTCCTGAGTAGCTGGGACTATAGGCGCTCACCACAATGTCCGGCTATTTTTTTGTTGCAATTTAGGGCTGGGTTTGAACCCACCACCCGTGGTATATGGGACCAGCGCCCTACCCACTGAACCACAGGCACTGCCCTATTAACAATATCTTTTTGATAACTCAGCTTATTTACCAAAGACTAACCATGCAGGCATAAACATATAATGTATTGGCATACACAAAACATACCTAATCATACACATTCACACAAAATTTCAATAGATTTTACTTTAGAACTCTAGCCCTGGGATATTAATACAGACTTCATAAACAATAAGTTTTCTCAATAGGCTGGGCGCAGTGGCTTACGCCTATAATACTAGCACTCTGGGAGGCTGATGCAGGTGGATTGCTTGAGCTCCTGAATAAGAGCAAGACCCCATCTCTACTAAAAATAGAAAAACTGGCCAGGCATAGTTATGGCAGGTGCCTATAGTCTCAGCTACTCTGGAGGCTGAGCCAGGAGGATTACTCAAGCCCAAGAGTTTGAGGTTGCTGTGAGCTATGGCACCATGGCACTCTAGCCTGGGCGACAGACAAAGTAAGCCTCTCTCCCCCAAAATAAAAAATAAATAAAACAAAATAAAAAGTGTAAGTTTATCTCAACATTAGTAGAGGTAAGCAGGAAAAGAGAGCTTGAGAAACCTAACATTTTAACTCTGTAGTGACAGGTGGATCATTTAGTCCCAAATTTCTCTTAATATCTACAAGTTCAAGTCACAATTCAAGGTTTTATTCAATAACTCACTTCTTCCCATGTTTCAGTCCATATATTGGATTATAAAACCATTTTCTGGCTCGGCGCCTGTGGCTCAAGAGGCTAAGGCGCTAGCCACATACATCTCAGCTAGCGGGTTCGAATCCAGCCCGGGCCTGCCAAACAACAATGACGGCTGCAACCAAAAAATAGCCAGATGTTTTGCCGGGCACCTATAGCCAGGGGTGGCGAACAAGTTCGACACAAAGAGCCAAAATTTTAAACTGTGAGAGTCAGAGAGCCACACCACGCAGTGACCTGCCAAAACAGACAAACACTCACACAAAAGCATATAATTTTAACAATAATATATTAAA
>CAUYPK010020312.1:0-19767 GCA_963574355.1 Loris lydekkerianus | reverse complement strand
TATGCAGCCTTAAAGAAAGACAGAGACTTTACCTCTTTCATGTTTACATGGATGGAGCTGGAACATATTCTTCTTAGTAAAGTATCTCAAGAATAGAAGAAAAAGTATCCAATGTACTCAGCCCTACTATGAAACTAATTTTTGGCTTTCATATGAAAGCTATAACCCAGTTATAACCTAAGAATATGGGGAATGGGGAGAGGGAATGGAGGGAGGGGGGAGGATGGGCGGAGGGAGGGTGATAGGTGGGATTATACCTGCGGTGCATCTTATAAGGGTACATGTGAAACTTAGTAAATGTAGAATATAACTGTCTTAACACAATAACTAAGAAAATGCCAGGAAGGCTATATTAACCAGTGTGATGAAAATGTGTCAAACTGTTTATAAAACCGGTGTATGGTGCCCCATGATTGCATTAATGTACACAGCTATGATTTAAAATTAATTAAAAAAAGAAGGTGCACTTTTAATTACTCTTCTTCTCTGACTCACTAATGGAATGCATGTGATATCCTTCATAGCTCCTTAAGGCAAAGGTTAAATCCAAAGCCGTGTGTGTGTGTGTGTGTGTGTGTGTGTGTGTGTGTGTTTCATTGTCGTATGTTATGGGCAATTTCCATTTACTCTCAAATTGTACAGGGAAAATGCATTGTATGACAATTTCTCTTCTGCAGGATATTCCTGTCCTAGCAATTCTATCAAGATTAGATTAAATGTGCCTTACTCTAACCTATTGGATGAAGCATATTTCTCCTGTAAAAAATTAGAAGTAGTGGTATGCAATCCCTTATATCACTGGGCAAGAGAGATGAATAGAGCCTTCTCTAAAGAAGGTTAGACAAATGGCTAACAAACATATGAAAAAATGCTTATTGTCCCTAATTATTAGATAAATGCAAATCAAAACCACCCAGAGGTACCATCTAACCCTAGTGAGAATGGCCCCTATCACAAAATCTCAAAACTGCAGATGCTGGCATGAATGTGTAGAGTAGGGAACACTTTTACACTGCTGGTGGGACTACAAACGAATATAACCTTTTTGGAAGGAATATGGAGAATACTCAAAGAACTCAAACTAGACCTCTAATTTGATCCTGCAATCCCATTACTGGGCATCTACCCAGAAGAAATAAAAAAATCCTTTTACCATAAGGACACTTGCACTAGACTGTTTATTGCAGATCAATTTACAATCGCCAAAATGTGGAAACAGCCTAAATGCCCACCAACCCAGGAATGGATTAACAAGCTGTGGTATATGTACACCATGGAATACTAATCAGCCATTAAAAAAGATGAAGACTTTACAAAGGATATTAACCTGGATGGAAGTGGAACACATTATTCTTAGTAACACATCACAAGAATGGAGAAGCAAGAATATTGCATACTCAGTTTTGATATGAGGACAATTGGGTGGAGGAAGGGAAGAGAAGAGAGAGGGAAGGAGGGAGGGGATGGGGGATCACTGTGTGTGAAACACCTTTTGGGGGCTGGACACAGTTATAAGAGAAACTTTACCTAACAAATGCAATCAAGGTAACTTGGTTCTTTGTACCCTCAATGAATCCACAACAATTAAAAAAAGAGAAGTAGTAATATATCTCATGTATTATCATAAAATTGGAATCTTTTCATAATAAATACACATAAAATTAAAATTCATAATTTGGTTGCTGAATAAATAATATGCAATAAATTTTAATGAAAAATGTCATTATCTTATAAATACATTTTATAAAAATCTTATAAATAGCAGGGTGGGGTGGTTCATGCCTGTAATTTTTGCACTGTGGGAGGCTGAGGAGGGAGAATTTCTTCAGCTCAGGGGCTTGAGACTTGCCTGAATGAGAGCGAGATCCCAATGCAGAAAACAAAACAAAACAAACAAACAAAAACAGCTGGGCACTGAGGCGAGCACCTATAATCCCAGCAGCTTCCAGAGGCTGAGGCAGTGGGATACCCACAGCCCCAGTCTGAGTTTGTGGTCAACTACGACGCCACTGCACTCTGCTCAGGGCATAGGGTGGGACTCTGTGTCAACAGGGAAAAGAAAAAAAAAAAAGCAAGGAAATAAAAATCTTACAAATAAACACTTACTTGGCAGGGGAGATACCATAATCGTGGAGGTGCCTTTCCCTGGGCAAGGCTTGTCCACTGAACTCCGGATGTACTGACACCTGCAATTTTCCCCAAATGTGGGAAACTCAACTGCATAATTTGTGTAGTGGAGGACTGCACTCACCATCTCCCCTTTAAAAAAGAAAAAAAAAAAAAATCTTACAAATAGTAGATGCTCATAGAAGATATTTATAATAGAAGATATTTATTAAATAAAAAATTTTGTCAACAGAATTACTGAGTTTTTAACATTATAAGTTTTTAGTATTTTTGAAACAAGTTTTCTTTCAACTTGAATGAATGTATTGGCCAATAATGATTGGGGTGACATAAAAAACTAGAAAGACCCTGACTGTGGAGGGTGGATACAGTCAATGCTGAGGGAGTTGGGGTGCTGCAAATGGGAAATATTGTTGAGTCTTTGAAATTGGTCATGAGGTACATTTTAGAGGTGGGATTCAAGTTGGAAGCTGCCAAAAAATCCAGGAGTTTATATAATCCTTCTTATCATCACAGAAAGAGAAAGAGGGAAAAAAAAAAAAAAAAAAAACAATAAAGGAAGTAAGCATATCAAATTCAGTGAATTAGGAGAAAATATGCTATTTCATATTTGTGGTATAAAAAGAGAAAAAGTGAAACTTACAACAATACTGTAGAGTGTCGCTAAGCTTTAAACCCTGACCAATTACAGACAGATTGGAAAATATAGGGCAATTTGCAATAAATCCTTGCAGCAAAAAACACAAAATCAAGACAGATAAGAGAAAAAGACATGAATGGAACAGTGCTTGGGATAATTTCCCCAGCCACATCTGATTGTTTCCTCATTTACCCAATGTGAAAGACATGGAAGTTAATATAAGAACCACACTGGAGATGATTTCTAATATGCTTTGCATATAATGATTCTCAGTTAACTCTTTATTCAAATTATGCCTTTATTCCATCAGGGTACAGTTCAATGATTTCCAATTAATCTTTTCATTATAAAGCCCTTAGCTGAAGAAAATCTTTGTGTGATTTATTGATAGGCAGCTGAGTGTGGTAGTCACCAATCAATAATAGATTTCTAGACTCTGGTTCCTGACGTGGAATGGAGAGCTAGGTGACGCTTCATATGTGCACGCTAAAGACACCACACAAAATCACGTTGGTCTGTTCCATGTTGCTCGTGTGCACATTACTGACCTGCTATTATGATTGGCAATTTCTCTGAAAACTTCAGAAACAGTAATTACATGAAGAAGTCCACAGCATCACAGCATACACATTTACACCCTAACGGATTCTTATATTAGGTAATTGAGAGGAATAGTCTTATCACTGAGGTGCATTAGAGAGAGAGAGAGGCTTCCAGACATGCCAACTGTTTTCAGCCCCATTTGCCATTTATAAAGACAGAACTATTACTATACATAATCCTTCTGTAAAGCTGCCGGAAGACGCTTGTTCCTGTAAAGAATACTGCACTCTAAAGATAAGTGGCATTAATGTTGCTCAGGAAACCTGAAGCTTCAATATACTCTTGGGTACAATTAGGATTCTGTCACGTAAGTGCTAGACTGAATCTACTTAAACTGGTTCTCTATATCATGGGAGGTAAAAAGGTAATTATCAAAATGGATGTAAATTAAACATGCATTTCAGAAAATAGTTGAACCAATTACTCTCAGAGGGTAGATAAGGGCTGAAAAATCTTTCATCCAATTTACTCATCCACTCAAACTTTATTTCCAAAAGCAAGCAGAGATCATTCCATAAATATTTATTTATTAGATTTATAAAACGTGGCCAGCTCAAGCTGCAGAAGAATATTTGAGACAGAAATCATTTAACTGCTAATGGAAGACCATCCTTACGCTAGAGACATTTCTTCTATAGAAATAGACTTTGAAAACAATCTCTAAGGCTATCTGAGGAGATACCATTGTAAGAGCCAAGACAATTTTTTCAGACAAAATACACCAATTCTTGCTGCTGACCCTTGTCACAGTGGAGTACTGAGAACAAGAAACAGAATCTCCAGATTCTCTGGAGAAAGACGATGATATGCAAGTTCCTATTCTTATTAAAATTGGTGAATTACACACCTAATTATTGGGGGCACACACAGGAACATAATTATTTTGCGTTTGACATTTGAATTTCTCATTTATAGCCTCTATTTAATGCCTTATTAAAGAAACAAAACACTTTGCTTCTTAAAGGAGCAACGGGAAACCAGGAAGGATGCTGTCTTTCCCTGCCCTCTGCCTTCTTCCTGACCTCCCTAATAACTCCGTTGTCTTAACCATCATCAGTATTATCATTATAAGCTAAAACATAAAATATTAGCGGATCACTGCAAAATGATGGCAAAAAGAAAAGTAAAAATGATAAAGTAATGCTACCACGCATTATGTTTTCAATATATTTGAGTGGTTTAGGGAGAGGTTATTATACTCCTTTTGTTTATAATACTCTTAAGGAGTAAGCAAAGTGAAGGTTAGAGAGATGATGAAACTTCTCCACCATTAGAGATCACTTGTCTGAAAGTGGGGGTTAAATACAAGCTCCCTAATTTCTTGCTGTGTGGTGGTTGATGGTTTGTTTAATCTCTGTGCTGCAGAGCGTTTCCTAGACCAATCTTAGGGATTCAGAGAGAAATTCTAAACTTTCCACTGACCCAGAAGTTTTCCCTCCATTGAATAATATATGTTTAAAGGTCTTGAAAAAGAAAAAGAAAAAAATAAAAAAACCTTTGTGTGCATGTATGTGTGACTCAGAATTCTTTACAGGTATTCCTAACAAATAAAGTGTTAGCAAGAACTGTATTATTTTACACATGCCTCAGGTTGAAACATTTTTACATTTATGAACATCTTTTCTCAAGAGATAGTTACTTCTTATGACAGGTGGTTCCCTTAATCAAGCCAATTACATAATGCTGGCTGATGGTATCACCTGGTGAAGAAGAACATAGGCTCTAGTCTAGATTCATACTACTTGGATTTAGAACCTGGCTGTGACATTTATTTAATATGTGACCTTGAGTCAACTAATTAACCTGTTGCTTTTTGGTTTCTTCATTTGTAAAATGGTTCTTAAAAAATAACACCTACATTCTAGGGTTGGTATAAGTGTTAAATTATTAGACATATGAAAAGTTGTTATGTTTGGCATGTTTTGGTGGTCAGCTTCCCTGGGTGCAACTTTTCCCCTTTAGTCTGATAACGTTCAGCTATTCATTCTTGCTGTGTTCTTACAGGACAGAAAGTCCTGGTTGGCAGTGGTTGGGGACAGATACAGTCAGGACTCAGATGACCATCTGACTTGGGGAGTCTCCTGCTGGAGGTCATTTTCAGGATTTGGGGGCTCCTTCTCTCTCTTTTACCTATATTTACTCCAGGTCAGTTACTAGGTGTTTCTTTCATAAAGGAAGTTTAAGCTATTCTTGCTTGGGTAAAAATTGCATCTGTGTTAAGGTGGTCTTGCCTCCTGGAGATCCCCGGCCCAGGTTAGAGAATCCACAGACCAAGTGGCCTCATCCTGCTGAGTGACTGTAGCGTTGGCACTGAGATGTCTGAGTGCGATTTATGAGTGTCCTTAATCTTTAAGCGATGACAAGTCTCTTACAGCATAAGACAAAAGTATTCAATACTGATTGGCACATGGTGAGTGCTATATACATGTTTCCTATTTTCATTATTGCCAAATATCTCCTCAGAGGGTGATGGAGAAGTGATATAACCCTTAGAGCATCATGTAATTTTTAACATGTTTCATCAAACAAAACTGCTGTAGAACATGGCCAAATTTGAGATTCTTCCTATAAATCCTTCCCACACCCGTTGACCAAGGTCCACTCCAGAGGCTGATGATTGATGTTAATGCAGAATTATGTTATCATGAGTTTTATATACTAATTCCTGATATTTCCAATTCAAATTTAGTCCTGTAGAATATTTACTAAACCTCATTAATCCTACATCTGTACCTTTGTACTTCCACATAGAAACTCCCAGTTCTCCAGATAATTAGGTCTTTGCATTATTTTACTATACACACAACACTCTGCAGCTGGCACTAACAACACTGTCACTAAGAAAATATTACTATAAGTAGGCACAATGTTGTTGCTTTTTTTTCAATTATTTTTATCCTTACAGTATATTCACTGCTGACAGACAGACAATTACCTTGTTTTTAAAATTCCTTTACAGAGTTAAATCTAAAAACTAGGTGTATTTAAAGCAGTCTGGTAGCTGAGCGCCTTCTTCCTCCATCTGCCTTTTCTTTTCTCCTGTAGGCACTGCACTTCCTTTGCTTTAATCTTATTTTTTGTTTTGATAAATAATCACACACTATAGTACACGAGCTGTCCTGCCTTGCTCTTTCACTTGGCGATGTATCCTGATGTCCCTCTCCAACAGCATGCAGACACACATATCATTCCCCTTTCAGCTGCACAGTACTCAGTTGTGTGAGTGGATACAATCTGGTATAAATAATGCTGCTAATAATAGACTTGTAAATACATCTTTTTTACATCTTTCTTTTTTTTTCCTGTTGTTTTGCAGGGGTATTTTGTGGGTGGTTTAACTTTTGCCAGGGTGCCTTTAGAATATAGTCTTAGAAGTGAGATTGCTGGACCAAAGAGCAAATGTGCATGTAATTTTCCTAGATATTATCATATTTCCCTCCAAATTTTTCAGTCCCACTAAGATGTGTGAGTGCTTAAGTTTCTACCAGCGTGTCAATAAAGTATGTTTTCAAAATTTCTTTACTATATGCCAGCCTAGTAGGGGAGGGATGGTATCTCTGGTTAGTATTGATTTACATTTGTTTTATTATAGATGATAATGTATAGTTTACCTAAGATTAAGGACCATTTGTCTTTCTTTTTTGTGTGTGTGTGTGTGTGTGTGAAAAATAAATAAGTAGGGCACTCAGCAGAGTGAAACAGTGCACTGCTGATGTCTGAAACATTTTGGGACACAGGGGCATTTTATGCTGCTGATGTATTTATCTGTGTAGCTCCACCGGGGCCCTGTATGAGCCTCGGGCAGCTCTCCACCTCTCACGCGCTTTTCTTGGGGTTGAGCTTTGACTGAACCTGAATGGCAAATTTACAAGGAGAAATTAGTCATGTATATCTGGCTTCTGTTTTAACATCTTCTAAACCTGCCTTTAAGCACATCTACTCCTCAGGAATATTTACCTTAGTGAAAAGTAGCATTACAGACCTTCTTCTGTGGCCTGTAATCAGACATTCATCCAATTCTGGTGTTTGGCACGTTTGTTTTCCTAAACATAAAAGGACGATGTTTTGTGGAAGATAGACACACGTTTGGTGTTTAGGAGTAAAAGATTTTGAGGTTGGAACATTTTTGTAAATAGTTCTATCATACAACACCACCACTAGAGTATTTACTATTACATTTCTATTTACTATTATCAGAGAGAAAAAGCAAAGGAGGTAAAGATAACAATGTGTTGATCTGGATGAAAGATGTATGGAGGGTCATTGTCATTTTTGTCACAACTTTTCCTTAAATGGTGATATTTTTCTAACTTTTAATAAAAAGTTTTATTTTATTATATTTCACTTATTTTTTTGAGACAGAGTCTCATTATGTCGCCCTGGGTAGAGTGCGGCGGCATCACAGCTCACAGCAACCTCAAACTCTTTGGCTTAAGTGATTCTCTTGCCTCAGCCTCCCAAGCAGCTGGGACTACAGGCGCCTGCCACAATGCCCAGCTTCTTTTTGGTTGTAGTTGTCATTGTTGTTTGGCAGGCTTAGGCCAGGTTTGAATCTACCAGACCAGGTGTACGTGGCTGGCACTCTAGCTTCTGAGCTACAGGCGCCGAGCCTAAAATGTTTTGAACAGCAACAAAAATGTGGACATAAAATAATAAAAATAGATCATAAAAATCATGAAGTAGGAGAGAAGGTAAAAAGGATACAAGCAGATAGTAGGCTAACGGATTGAAGATATGAGAATAATGCCAACGGAACACTGAATAAATCTCAAAATAATAAAATATTATTTGTGTGCTAGAAAATTTAACAAATGTCATGATTGTAACTATATGCTTATTTTTCTATAATTAATGAACTTTGCACTTTTATTTACGTAGGGAGTGAGATTAACATTCATAACTGATGGTCAATAGTCAAGTGTCTGTTTTTTAAAACTTCCTTTTATTTTCCCCAGAAAATAACATTGATGTTTCTCAGTTCTCAATCTGTGAGATATCTTTCATTTTGTTTCAGATTGTCCCAATAGCAAGAAGAGGAGAAAAATACTTGTATAAAATGGTCAAGCTGTGTAGCTATAACATTATCACTATTTTCAAAAAGATGAGGTGATTTGACATCATCATTTATAACCTAAATGGCTGTCATTTGCTGATGCCCAAATGTAATCTTTTTTATTTGGGACAGTGACATGTGGGTTCTTCCTGCTATTTAATGAAAGTCTTAGAAAGCAGTAAGTAGGCATAATTTGTGTCCTTTGCTTGTCTTCAGTAATAACATGCAAAAGGCCCCAGAGAATCCCTAGGAATATGTTCTGTTCATAAAACACTAAATTGTTGCAAGAAAGGAAATGGTGATTATATAAATAAATATAAATAAAATCCTTGCTATAAACAGGGATCCTTGCTATATATACATATAAATAAATCCTTGCTATAAACAGAATACTTTAAGAGTTTATTTTCTTCTGTTTAATAATATTTTATCAGAAATACTCTCTCATTTTTCTCATTCTTCCACCTTATCCATGAATTTGGAATTGTGAAAAATTAAAGCAGATCATGTGACATTTAATTCCATGGCTTGTCAAAAAGCTACATATGTATTCTAGCTCTACTACTATAGGTCACTATGGTTTTAACATTTGTTCTTCTGTTCAATTTCTTTACTATAATCCTCACTGAGCTGATGTCCGTTTGGCCCCCTTCCTCAGATCCTTATTGGGTCCCCAAGGAAAAACACTTTTTCCTTTCTTCAGTGGAAATGCAGCATCTCCCAAAATAGCCATTTGATCAGTGCTGAGTCCAAGTCAGTCTTAACCACAGCCCCGGCCTCTGACTACCGCATGCGAGTCGGTTGCAGGCTCCCAAGTTCCTCAGCTGCAGGAGGTTTCTGTTGAGGCCTCTGAATAGTCCCCTTGAATCTCTGCTCACTCATTCTGGAAAGGGGTCACATCCCTTGTGCTGGGGAAGTGACACTTCACTTTTGCAACTCACTCCAAAGGAACCAGTCTCCTTTGTAGACAGCCAGTCTTCCATCTCCTTATAGATAGCCCTGGGTAGAGGGTGAAGCTGTGGGCAGAAGACCAGGTTGTTTTGCTTAGGTGGTTCAGCCCTCCGGGTCACAGGTGTCCTCACCACCTGATACACTATTGTTCCTTTGCATGCACTGCTGATTGTCTGATCAGAGTCCATAGGCCGTTTTTATTGTCCATGCTTGATGAAACCCTAATTAATTATTTTATATTTATTTATTGACATTATTATTATTATTTTTTGAACAGAGTTTCACCCTGTTGCCCAGGCTACAAAGCCAAGGAGTTAGCCTAGCTCACAGCCTCCTTGAACTCCTGAATTTAAGGGATCCTTCTGACTCAGCCTCCTGAGTAGCTTGGACTCCAGGAGCCTGCCATGATGCCTGGCTAATTTTTTTTCTGTTTTTAGTAGAGACAGGATCTCACTCTTGCTCAGTCTTGTCTTGAATCTTGAACTCGAGTGATCCTCCCGCCTCAGCCCTGAGTGCTATGGTTTCAGATGTGAGCCACCAAGCCCAGTAACTTAATCAATTTAAGTGATTCAGAGAACATCACTTTACTGTGCAGCCAAGAGGCGTATTTATGAGGCAGACACAGGAGATGTTGATCTGTCAGTTAGCAAGAGATCCAAAGGAGAAACAGTACTTGATTTTATAGGATGTAAAATTTGAAGTAAAAAGCAAAAAACAAATTCTGAAAACATCCAAGGGGCCTCATTTCTGACTTTGGTAAGGATGCGTTTTGTTTCCCAAGGAACAAGTACACCCGGGAAATAGCAGGATATGCAGAAAATACCGGCCGAAGGCTTAATGCCCATGAAAGCAGTGGTTCTCAACCTTCCTAATGCCGCGATGTATTTCCATGGTTACAAAGGGGTCGCGACCCACAGGTTGAGAACTCCTGCTACTTTAAAGCCATTCCTTTAGCATCAAAAACATTTGGAATATAGATTGTCTCTCTCTTTTTTTTGTAGTAATTGTAAGTAATTTTCTTTCATTATTTTAAGGAACTTAAGGTTAATGTTTAAAATTATCAATCAAGCATTGCTAATTACAAAATTAATCACTTGCTAATCTATCCAGGTGACAGACATCTTTCCAATCCTGCTGGATTACTAGTTCTGATAAACCACATAGGTAATTTTTAAGAGAATTTCTAAAAATCTCAGATGAATTATTTTCCAGAAGTCAGCCGCAGAGCACTTCACTTATAAATCATGTCTTCTCCGAAGATGATAGTGTTATTTGGAAACACTTAGAGATGAGGACGCTCGTGTTTCTCCTTGTCAGGGTTGTAGGGAGCAGGAGTGGACGGGTGGGATGCCGTGTTCCACTCAGGGAAATGAAGAACATCAAAAGCAACCTTGCTTCCTTGGGCCATTCCGGGAAGATTATTTGTATTCTCTTTCTTTGAAGAGAAAATTATTACGTTTTGTAGCCAGATAATAAATATAGAGCCCTTTGTTTAAAAATGTTTTGTTCCATTTCGGTGGAAACTAATAAACAAATATATCAAATAAAGGAATGAATGAAATTGTTATATGCATTGTACTGAGGTCTCTGTTTTATAGGTACAGAAACTGAAATGGAGTATGAGTTAAATCTTTTTTTTTTTTTTTTTTTTTTTTGACTTCTGTGAAATAGTTGTGGAATTGGAATAAACACTCGGAACTTGAAAAAAGAAAAATTTCACTCTTCTCTTTATCACAGGTAACCCCTGATAAATTGAGATTATTTTATGTATTTAAGTATATGTCCACAAAACCACAGATATTTAATTATCTAAACATAATTTTATAATGATACATATTTTTCTCAACTTGAAATAAAATTCCTATTTCATGTATTATTCTTTATACCTTATTTTATTTGAAAGTTTTTATACTATATTAAGTGGTAAAAGATCTAGAGCAAAATTTTTACTTAAAATTATATATCTAAATTTGATGTACTATTTTGATTTAAAAAATAAATAAAACTTGATGGAAAGCTGATATACTGTTTCCATTATCCTAGTTAAATAAATAATAATTATTGCCTTTGATCCTCACTTATCTTTTAGTTGGAAATAAATATTTTCCTTTTTGAAATTATCATTAACATCGAGAGCATCTATTATTTTACTATTGCACTCTCATGGAATTTTAAAACTCTGAATTTTACAACCACATTTTTATGTGTGTTAATAACAGATTTTGTTAACTTCGTATCGTGGTTATAATACATGTATAGTTATCAGCCAATGAATAAACTGGGACCAGAGGCAAAGCTCTTGAATATGGACTATGCTGTACTAGGGAAGTAAAAGGCATTTTTCAAACTGTCTTATAGGCATCTAGTTAATCTAAATGTGTCCGGATTAAAGTACCAGCAATTTATTTCACTATTTCATCACTTGAGAATTTTGTAGCGTTAGTATTCAGTCATTTTAAATACATAATTACTAACCTTTGCTCATTCTTTCTCACAGCTCCTCTGAAGGACAGTAAAGCATTGCAGTAATATTTTCTGTATCTATTTCTCTATTTCCAGTCTTGGACATTAATGAAATATACCAGGCTTGCATCTCGGTAAAATACGCAGAAGGGGAGATCAATTCTGTCCATAAATATTTAGAATGTTTCTGTTTTGCTAACATATGCAATTAATTTCACTTCAACTTATCTTTTTTTGCCTTCTTGGCAGAGCTGATTGTTCTGCTCACTATTTTTTTTCCGCCACATCACATCTCTTTATCCTCTTTTCAATAATAGTGTGAATAATTCGTTTTTACTTGGATATTTTTATGACATCCCTGTCCTGATTGGTTCATGGTTACCCTCTCACATCATTCTGAGAATATTTATTATACTAAATATATTTATCTGCTTGCTCCAGAAATCTTGCTTCATGTGTTACATATTAGAATATAAAGGTTCCTCAAAAAATTGGCTTGGCTCCTGTAGCTTAGCGGCTGGGGTGCCAGCTACATACGCTGGGGCTGACAGGTTTGAACCCAGCCCTGGCCTGCCAAACAACTGTGACAACTACAACCAAAAAATGCCCAGGCACTGTGGTGGGTGCCTGTGGTCCCAACTACTTGGGAGACTGAGGCAGGAGAATCGTTTGGGCCCAAGGGTTTGAGGTGACGCCACGGCACTCTGCCTAGGGCAACATAGTGAGACTATGTCTCACACACACACACACACACACACACACACACACAAATTAAAATAGAACTACTACCTGAGCACAATGGTCCACATCTCCAATCCTCTGGGAAGCCAAGGCAGGAGGATTGCTTGAGGTCAAGAGTTCGAGACCAGCCTGAGCAGGAGTCAGACGGTATCTCTACTAAAAATAGAAATATTAGCCAGATGTGGTAATGTCCACCTGTAATCCCACCTACACAGAGGCTGAGGCAGGAGGATCTCTTGGGACCAGGAGTTTGAGGTTGCTGGAGCTATGATGATGCCATTGCTGTTTACCAGGGCAACAGAGCAAAACTCTGCTCGAAAACCAAACCAAACCAAACCAAAACAAAACAAAAACAAACAAACAAAAAAATAAACCAAAACCACTACTCTCTAATTTGGTAGCTGTCCTTCTGGGCATATTCTCAGAAAAACTGAAATCAGTAATTCAGAGAGACATGCACGCTGTGTCTGTTGCAGCATTATTCACAACAGCCAAAATGTGAAATTAACCTAAGTGTTTATCAACAGAAGAGTAAAGAGAGAAAATGTGGTATAAATAGTTATTTAATATGCACACAATGGAATACTATTTAGCTTAAAAGAAAAACAGAATCTTGCCATCGTGACAATATAGATGAACCCGGAGGATGTTGAACCAAGTGAAACTGAAATAACCCAGGCACAAGGACTGTGTGTTCTCATGTGGGGTGAAATCTAGAAACAGTCAAAATTATAATGGTAGAGAGGAGAATGGAGTTACCAGCTGTGGGAGGGGTAAGGTAGGACTGGGAAGATTTTGATTGAAGGACAGTAGTCTTTCTTTAAATGTGTTGAAACATTTGTGAGCTCATGTCCTGGGATAACAACTAGTACCTGGTAAGGGTAACTGGGGAGGGACCCAACCCGTGAGTGGTATAGACAGTGTGAGTGAGTGGATATGGGTCAAGACAGAGAGTTTCAGGGACTAACAAGACATTTGGTAGGTTAGACATTCAAATGTATCTTCCCTTAGAAAGACACAGGCTGGGGAGAGGGCAGTTGCCTTTAGAAAAATAGACTTTCTTCAGTTTGGAGGATTTGGAGGGAGTTAAGTTGGAGGAATCGGTGCGTTAGGGTGGCCACTCATCAGCTTGTCGCCACAGGAGGGCTTTAGCTTTGTATAAAGCAGTCACTGCCAATTTCTAGTCCACTATACTGATAATTGTCCAAAGGCAAAGTGAAACATAGGCAAGAACAGAACTTAAAGGCTCTCTTCCAACCCATGCACTCATCCCTGAGCCCTGCAACCATGCTCACAGTGTCCCTGGACCCAAGACTTCCACTGCTCCTGGCACTCACAGTTTGGAAGCCTCTGACCTCCCAGAGGTTAGTGCAGTTTTGAGATTGATTCCTAATATCCATACTTTCCTCTCTTCGGTAGTTCTTTTTAAAGTCGTAGCAGTTTTTGTCTGTTTACTATATTGTCAAGAGTCTGAAGCTTTTTATAACTTTCTTTATGTTGTGTATCATGATTTCTCTCCCCTCACCCATTATCTGTGAAGTTCTCAAGAGCAGTGATTGTGTTTTAAATATCTGCATCTTAAAATCCTCCCACATTTTTGGACATTAATAGGTTATCAATGAATGAATATGTAACAAAATAATAAAAATGTATAACTAATCCAATGTAGTCTTCATCAGTGGTATATGTGTAAGAGCAAACAACAGTTTATTATTCCTTCACCAGAATATAAATTTATTTTCCTTTTCATTGTTTTTCCAACACAGTAGCTGGCACATAGGAATAATGTAATAAAGGTGTATTAAATCAGGTGGCGCCTGTGACTCAAAGGGGTAGGGCACAGACCATATGCTGGAGGTGGCAGGTTCAAACTCAGCCCCGGCCAAAAACTGCACCAAAAAAAAAAAAAAAAAAAAAGTATTAAATCAATTAAGGAATCCTAAAATATATATCAATATTTTTTCAATTTAATTACTGAGTTATAAAATTGTTGTAAAGAAGCATGAACTGGGATAGGAAAATTAGAGAACTGAATGCTAAGTTTAGAAAGTTATGAGGTACTTCCTATAGGAAAAAGTAAATAAATGTAGATGGGACTCTACGGTTGATTTAAAAAGTGACATAAACATAGAAAAAAATTGAAGTAATCCTAAACAAATATTTCAAAACAATTTCTCCTTGCCCAATTTCTCCCCCTTCTTCAACTCTCTTTGTTTCTGAAATAGAGTAACATGGCTAATTGTCAAAATCCATCCCATCCCAGAGGAATATCCATTGCATTATGTGTCAGGGTTTCCAATCATGAAGTGTGGTCACCAGGTAGAATGGGTAATGCATTATGGATTTATTAGTACTCAGTTGATTTAATGATATGTGGGGATGGTAACACTTGTTTATGAGATTATTCTGAGGATGGTGTGTATGTTTTTATTAGTGTACACACAGCACCTCACTCATCTTGTGACACACATTACCAAGGTTTGGTATCACTATGACTATCATTATAAAAAGTATTTATCAGAGTTACTAAATCTCAGCACTAGTCATGTTTTCAACCGGGTAATTCTTTGTTGTAGATTACGTTCATGTGCATTAAAGAATGCTGAGCATCAGCCCTGAACTGTGCTCACCAGATGTCAGTGGTGCCCTCCCCTCATAATCACAGCAACCAAATATGCCCAGAGACATTGACAAACGTCCCTTCTGGGGTTAACTTGTCCTGGGTTAAGAACTATTGTACTATTTAATTAGGAGCTTCCAGAAGTTATGATTTTTTTTTTAATTTCAGATGAATATGGAGGTACAAACAATTAGGTCACAATCTTTGTGAGGTAAGGTCTCTGCTGTAAATTGTCCCCACATTCCCAAGGTGTGCCGTGTGCCCTTACATTGTGGCCATTAGGTGGGAGACATCAAAGGTTTATGCCAAGTTCATTATTTTGTATTTCTACATTTCTTTATTTTCATACATTGGGTACATATAAATTTAGTGATCTACTGTGTGCCAGGGGATCTCCTGTGTTCTGGGAATACAGTTGCAAAAAAAAAAGACAGACACATTCTCTGCTTGCAAGAAGCTTGCATCTGAACAGAGGCAGATAATACACGTACATTTAAACAACACATAAAATACATGGTGGTTCAAAGGTCTATGAAGGAAATGATCTTGTGGAGCTTTTGTGGCAGATACTTGATGTCAGAGAGCTCCAGACGTCTTCCTGTAGAAGTGGTATTTAATCTGAGACCTGAGTGACCAACACCACACACAAAGACCTCCAGATAGAAGGGGGAGGGGTGGGGGGTGTGATGCTAGTGTTGGGAAAGATGAGAAAAAGGAAGGAGGCTTGATAGCAGCAGGCAAGGGCAAACCTTTCTCTAAAGCTCCTTTTCACCATGCCACAAAGACAGGCTAGGAGGTAACATGACTTGCATCTTAAATCCTACTTACTTGTTTGCACTTGGCCTTATTCATCATATTATTATTAAGGAAGAGAAGCCTGAACACTCAAAAATCTGCACAGTTTGCATTTGGTTAAGTTTTAATTCTGTTCTTCATTCATCTTACTTTTAGAATAGTAAGATTTATCTTGTTTATCCCAACTGAATTCAATGACTTAATACACGCCTTTTACTTAACCTAATGTGTTGTCCATTGGTTTTTTTTTCCCCCAAGCTTTTAAAGTCAGCGAGTTAGTCTGCTCATGAGACGCTCCCCCAAGAATAGTGAGTGTCTCAGAGCCACGACAGCCATAAAGTTCACAGATGTACAAGGTCATCCTACAATGACCAGAGAGTGCTAGTGCATCGAGGAGGCCAAATAAAAACCCTCCATGTTTATTACTGTTTTAATCGCACGTTTTCTCACTCTTCATACATTTATTAAATGTAATCTTAGCAATATACTGTGTACCAGGATAGTCTAGGTGCAGGGGATGCAGTGGCAAAAAAAGACAGACACATGTTAAAGATATTTTCATTAAATGAAAAGATATTTTCATTACAATTTTCATTTCATATTCATTTCCTGGCGATTTTCAATCCCTAGGAAAAGGGAAAAGTTTTTGTGTAATTGTAACATTCTCCACAAACAACTTAATGAAAGGAATTTAGATTATTTATTCTTTACCCTGATTAAAATTTGGATTTTGTCTGAACCTGTCAGCTTGTCACCAGAAGTTATTTTGATTCTTTATGGAGAATGCTTCTAGAATATTTGATATTTCTAGCTGAAAGTCAAACAAGGCTTAAAATGCAAGATTGAGTTTGGCAAATCATAATAGTGTCTGATGAAAAAGGATTACACTAATTTGTGGGAAACCCGCCGCTCCGCTGCCTCAGTTATAGTTAGCATTTGACTAAGGGAGGTTGTAAGTGTCCCTGTGGGATAAAGCTGTGAGAGTCAAAACACCATTAGTGCACAAAGGCTGTTTGAGTTTTCATCCCTTGAGGTTTTGCTTGTGTGTGTTGCAGAAGCCTGCGCGCGCACACACACACACACACACACACACACACCAAAAAAAAAAAAGGAAAGAAAGAAAAATAAAACATAACCGCCTTTCAAACAGGGAAGGGGAAAACAGTGAAATACACAGACCCTTCACACACACACACCCCACTCACTTTTCCCCTTTCTCATCATCGCTAGTGAACACTGTTTTGGGCACTGCCCAGATCTTTGGCTGCTATAACTTAGGCAAAGATTCAAATCCTTTGTAGAACTGTAACCAACCTCGCCCAAGGTCATGTCCCCTCTCTGGGAACAGTACACATATTGTACAATGATTGGTCTCTGCTGGGAAACACGGATCCTTCTCTCAATTCATTACATTGCTGTGCAAAACTTGCAGAACTTTCCAGTTGTAGAGTGCCCATGAGCTCACCTGAAGCTTTTGTCTCAATTGCATCCGCAGTTAGTTTAATTTCTCCAACTGCTCTATTCTGTTCCATGTTTTTTTTTCTTTTCTTTTTTTTTTTCCTTGTGGCATTCTCGAGAGCAATAAATAACTGCATTCAGATTTTCAGCTCATCAGAATTTTTTTTGGAGGAATCTGATCTGTAACACGCTGAGTGACAATTTCCCGTTGAATTTAATGTGTTTCTGACATTGGAAACCTTGGGCTTCCTTCTGGGGTTGTAGTATCTCTTAGCCCTTACACCTCTCTACAGTACAGAAACTTTATTACCATTTATCCTGTAGACAATGAGAATGATCTATTATGAGGAAGGGTGCCCAGACATTCTAAATATTTTTTATGATTAGCCTTTCCTGAAATTTACATTCGGTACGTATTATTATGTCTACATTTCACCTTATAACACAAACACATTTTTGTGGGGAGCACTGAATCCTACAGTTATATGAAAAGTTACAGATCAACATTGTGATATAATAATGGGTAAGGAAGTCTCATATATATAACCATATTTACAAAGTATTGTAGTATTGAAATTTGTCTTTGATTTTACAAAATAAATGAAATAGTTTTTCTGGCTGGTCATGGTGGCTCATACCTATAATCCTAGCACCCCGGGAGGCTCTGTCAATTGGATTACTTGAGCTCAGTAGTTTCAAAACAACCTGAGCAAGAGGAGACCCCTAACTCTACTAAAAAATTGAAAAATTAACCAGGCATCATGGCAGGCAACTGTAGTTCCAGATACTTGGGAGGCTGAAGCAAAAGGATCACTTGAGGCTGAGAATTTGAGGTTGCTGAGAGCTATGATGACACTATGGTACTCTACCCAGGGCAACAGAGTGAGATTCTGTTCCTAAATAAATAAATAGTTTTCTCTTCTAGTTAAGGAATTTTCCATTTTTCTGAACCTGGTACTCAGGTCATTTCTCTAGGTTATGACAACTTCTGTGTTATGTCCTATACTTCTTTTTATTATTGACGTGTTATCTGATGGCTCCCACTTACCTGTGTGTGTGTTTTAATTAGTTACAGCTGTTCATTGGGTCTAGCATCAGACTTGAGTTATTGAGCTTCAGATATAGCTCAAAGATGACTTTACATCTGTATCTGCTATCCTTGCTCACCGAACTTTGTCACAGATCTTTTAGCTTCCAGCTTCAGATTCCATATTTATGATACATTCCTTCTGGTAGTCCTGGCCTTAGTGGATTTTTACACTCCTATATACTCTCAAAAATGTTTCTTCATTGATTCAATCAATCATTTCTTCATTCATCTACTCATTTCTGTGATGACAGTTTCTCTAGAAGGAGAGGTTGACTAGGGGAATTATTGTTCAAAAGATTTCTAGTGGTAGTTCTCTCAAAATAAGGTATGTAAGGGAATAAAGATAGGACAGAGAGAAACCTAAGCATGGCTGTAACTTCATCTGGAGACATGTTTCTGTCTGATTCATGAGAGAGGGTCTTGCAGGAGTGTCCAAGCTTTCGACTTCCTGTGTCATGTTAGAAGAAGAAGGGTTGCCTTGGGTCACCCACTAAATAGGGAAAACACTAATGAAAACTAATGAGAAAAAAAAAAGAGAGAGAGGGAGAGAAAGAGAAGGTCTGTGCATAATTCTCTTGATATCCACCACCACTGATAAGCAAAAATATCTTCACATAATCTGCACATGGCCCATAGGCAGCAGGTTGGACACCCTGGACCACAGTTAGTTCCACCTGCAGCCAAAGTGTCAGCCTTCAGTATTTCACCCTAGTCAATAACTGGCCAAGATCTGCAAGGTGAGTGACAAGGAAACAAAGGAAGGGATGGCTATGCCTCATTAGCAGAGCAAACGCTCACTGGTATGGGGTGGCAGGCCTGACGGGGAAAACCTGGTCAAGCTAAAATTTTTTTAGCTTATTTTATTATTCAATGGGAAGTCAACAGAGTGTTTAGATGTTTTTGAAGGGCTTAATATACTAGGTTGGAGGATCTTCTTGTGTTCCACTATCCTTTGACTTAGTGTTAACTGGTACCTGAAGATATATCTCAAGAGCAGTTAGGGTCAGAGCTGGAAGAAGGCAAGTATGACTAGAGATTCCCTCCTTAGTCATAAGATTAGTGTTTTTGAAAGGTTTCCTCCCAAACCCCATAGTCCTGTGGTATAGTTGGGTTATAGCCTTCATGTGAAAGCTATAGTTTAGCTTCATAGTAGGGCTGAGTACATTGGATACTTTTTCTTCCATTCCTGGGATACTTTGCTAAGGAGAATATGTTCCAGCTCCATC
>CAUYPK010020311.1:0-12681 GCA_963574355.1 Loris lydekkerianus | reverse complement strand
CCAGCTACTTGGGAGGCTGAGGCAGGAGGACCATTTGAGGCCAGGAGTTCAAGGCTGCAACGAGCTATGATATGCCACTGCACTCCAGCCTGTAGAGTGAGATACTATCTCTAAAATAATAATAAATAGAGTTATTTTTTTCTTGAGACAGAGTCTCACTCTGTTGCCCTAGGGTTGAGTGCCATGGCATCATCATAGCTCACAGAAATTCAAACTTTTGTGTTCAAGAGATTCTCTTGCCTCAGCCTCCAGGGGAGCTGGGACTACGAATGCCCTCCATAATGCCCAGCTAATTTTAATTTATTTGTTAGTAGAAATGGGATCTTGCTTTTGCTCAAGCTGCTTTCAAACTAGTAAGGCCAAGCAGTCTACTTGTCTCGGCCTCCCAGAGAGCTAAGAATACAGGTGTGAGGCCCAGCACCTCTATAGAGCTCAGAAGCTAGGGCACCGGCCACATGTGAAATTTTCTAGGTGTAAAATATTAATGTCTTAACACAATAACTAAGAAAATGCTGTGAAGGCTATGTTATCAAGTTTGATGAAAACATTTCAATTTGTATATAAAACCAGCACATTGTACCCCATGATTGCATTAATGTACACGGCTATGTTTAATTAAAAAAAAAAAAAGATAGTTCAGAGAAGAAAACTGCAGTTATGTGTCCCTCGATGATGGGGATACATTCTGAGAAATATATTAAGTGATTCTATCCTTGTGAACATTGAGTATACTTATACAAACCTGGATGGTGTAGCCCACTACACCCCTAGGCTATATGGCATAACTTACTCCTCTTAGACTACAAACCTGTAGAACATATTACTGTATGGAATTCTGTAGGCTATTGTGACACAGGTGAGTATTTGTATCTGAACACAGAAAAAGTACAATGGAAATATGGTGTTACTATCTCAGGGGACCATATTGTGTGTGTGGGCTGTCATTGCCTGAGATATTATGTGGTGCACAACTATATGTAAATGGACATTTGAAATGCAAAGATAATGGCTTTGTTAATTACTGAATATGCAAATTAGAGAACAGTAAGAATGTCTAAACTTAACAGTTGCAGAAGTAAAAATAATGATGCTACCAAGTGTTTCTTGCTATGCTGCCAGTAGAAGCGTAAATTGTTTTGTCCTTTCTGGAAATGCATTTATTTATTTATTATTTATTTTTATTTTTTATTTTTTTGAGACAGAGTGTCACTATGTCAGCTTCTGTAGAGTGCTGTGGCTTAATAGCTCACAGCAACTTCAAACTCTTTTGGGCTTAAGTGATTCTCCTGCCTCAGCCTCCCAAGTAGCTGGGACTACAGGCACCTGCCACAACTCTGGGGTGTTTTTTGGCTGTAGTTGTCATTGCTATTTGGTGGGCCCAGGCTGGGCTTGAACCTGCCAGCTCTAGTGTATGTGGCTGGCACTCTAGCTTTTGAGCTACAGGAGCTGAGTCACTGGAAATGCATTTAATACACGTCAGTGTAGAAGAGTTCATGTTCTTTGCAATAATTCTTATAAGGAGCAGATTCAAGTTTATACAGAAAAGTTTATGTGTAGGGGTATTCATTGCCATGTTGTTGGTTATTTGTTTGTTTTCTTAGAGACAGAGCCTCACTTTGTCACCCTTGTTAGAGTGCCCATGACGTTACAGCTCACAGCAACCTCCAGTTCTTAGGCTTAGGCAATTCTCTTATCTCAGCCTCCCAAGTACTGGGAGCACAGGCACCCGCCACAACGCTTGGCTATTTTTTGTTGCAGTTTGGCCAGGACTGGGTTTGAACGCGCCACCCTCAGTATATGGGGCCGGCACCCTACTCCCTTTTTTTTTTTTTTTTTAAGACAGAATCTCACTCTGTTGCTCAAGCTAGAGTGCCGAGGCATCAGCATCACTCTCTGCAACCTCAAACTCCTGGGCTCAAGTGATCCTTCTGCCTCAGCCTTCCAAGTAGCTGGGACTACAGGTACCCACCACAAGGTCCTGTAGTCCAGTTTTTAATAGTGAAAACCTGAAAACTAGCATATCTAGAGTACAGTTAAGTAAATTATAGGTAATTTAGGGTATGTTACAAAGACTATTACTCCTCCAATAAAGTAAAATAGGTTAATTTGTTTTTTATAGAATTAGGGGTCTCGCAGTGTGGTGCTTACCACAGTACCTGGCAAATTAGTATATGTCAAAATGCTCTTCCCAGGAGTTAAAGACCAAATTATACATAATATATATAAATGCATTAATAGGAAAGCATTTCCTGAAAATGCATTTCAGGAAAGCCAAAGTGTTGAGAAATTGTCTTTTGGCGGAAATAACTGTATATGTTATTCTATTTTTTTTTTTTCATAATATACTTATTGCCATACTAGAAAAATAATATTTTTCCTTGAGGCCAGTGTTTTACTAGGTCAAGAAATGTGTGAGCTATATATGATTCAGGAGGCCCCAGGCTCCAAACTAGTGTAAGTTAAATATAACTCACATGGCAGTTAATGTGTTAAATTGAAGTAGGGTCTTGCTATGTTATATTCAGGCTGGTCTCAAACTTTGGGGATCAAAGTAATCCTCCCACCTCAGCTACTTAACTAGCTGAGATTACAGGTGCACACCACACACCTGGCCTAAAATTTTTTTGGAATATTTTTCACTTAAAAATATTGAGCATGTAAAAGTTCACAATCATAATACACATTAAATATTTAAGAAGAGTGTCATGGTCAATCCCATTTCACTGTACTCAGGAGGACTTTAAAGTTTTAGTGGGAGAAAGTGGTAGAATTAATGGGTTCTGCAAAAACTGAAATGATGCTTTTGGGGCTTTGACATGACCATCCAGTTGCTGATGGTACTGTTTGAACTCTCTTTTCTTGGCTGTGGCATAGCCATCTTTGGAAAAATGATCTCTATGTGGAATTTAGTATTCTGCCTTCTTAAAATGGTAACGCAAAAGAAGCTATCACACGATTGGGTCAGTAACTAATACCAGCAAAGTGTTTGAAATTTCTGATGTAATGTGGTTGAATTTCTTTAGCTACATAGTCCTCTAGCTTAAAAGAAAACCAATTGTTTTTTATTTATTTATTTATTTTTGAGACAGAGTCTTTTATCGCCCTCGGTAGAGTGCCATGGCGTCACAGCTCATAGCAACCTCCAACTCCTGGGCTTAGGCAATTCTCTTGCCTCACCCTCTCAAGTAGCTGGGACTACAGGCGCCTGCCACAACGCCCGGCTATTTTTTTGTTGCGGTTTGGCTGGGGCCAGGTTCAAACCTACCAACTTTGGTATATGGGGCCAGCACCCTACCCACTGAGTCACAGGCACTGCCCAGAAAAGCCAATTTTTTAACTTTTCTTTCTTTCTTTCTTTCTTTTTTTTGAGACAGAGTCTCACTATGTTGCCCTCGGTAGAGTGCTATGGCATCACGACTCATAGCAACCTCAAACTCTTGGGCTTAAGTGATTCTTTTGCCTCAGTTTCCCAAGTAGCTAGGACTATGGGTGCATACCACAATGCCCAGCTATTTTTTGGTTGTAGTTGTTACTGTTGTTCGGCAGGCCTGGGCTGGATTCAAACCCACCAGCTCCAGTGTATGTGGCTGGCATCCTAGCCTCTGAGCTACAGGCACCAAGCCAACTTTTTTTTTTTTTTTTTTTTTTTTTTTTCAGATTAATGTGAGGGTTCAAACAACCAGGTCACAATATTTGAATTCGTTACGTAGAGTCTCTCTTGTAGTTGTGTCCCTCACCCAAAAGGTGTGCCATACACCCCTACCTTGTGCCCAGTAAGTGGGAGCATCCCAGCCCCCTGCCCGTTTTTCCTCCCCTGAACTTAAATTGAAATAAGTTTTTCTCCTACATGGGTGTGAATTAGATCCTCTTACTGGCTACATATTAATATTGAGTACATTGGATGTTTGCTTCTCCATTCTTGTGATACTTTACTAAGAAGAATGTGTTTTTTAAGTCTGGAGTTTTTCTTTCTTTCTTTTTTTTTTTTTTTTTTTTTTTTTTTATTGAGACCACGTCACACTGCGTCGCCTTGGGTAGAGTGCCGTGGCATCATCATAGCTCACAGCAACCTCAGACTCCTGGATTCAAATGATCCTCTTGCCTCAACCTCCAAAGTAGCTGGGACTACATGCATACGTCACCATGCCCAGCTAGTTTTATTTTTTTCTCTCTCTCTCTCTTTTTTAGTAGAGACAGTGTCTCACTCTTGCTCAGGCTGTTCTTGAACTTCTGACCTCAAGCTATCTACCTGCCTCCACCTCCCAGAGTACTGGGCTTACAGGCATGTGCTACAGCACTTGGCCTTTTTATCTGTTCACATACTTTCCCCCCTGAACTTTTCCCCCTGAGTGTGGATTGCATTCATCGTACTAATGTATCTCCTGATGCATTTGTGTGTATGTGTTATCCTGAAGAGCATGCAGGTTTCTAGTGTGCTGACGGTCCTGAGGCAGCCCAGCATTACTATTCCACAGCCCTAGAGCAGGCTGTCTCCATCTCAGCCCCAAGTGTGTGAGTGATTCACACCACTTTATACTTAATGATTCCTCTCCCCTAAGATGACATTTCAGTTGGGTTACCTGGGTTATGCCATCTGTGCTTCACTGTGGCATTTTTAGGAAAGTTGATAAAACTGGGAGTTCCTGCCTGACTTCTATTAAAATCTAGTCTGTGAAAAGTTGCTGCCTTTGCCTTGTGGTGCAGACACGGCTCAGGCTATCATAAGCCATGGACACCTGGCAGCTGGATATGTCCTAGGACTGTGGGGTTTGGTCACAGTGAGACATTTTCTCTGCTGGTCTGCCAGGAAAGTGAGAGCAGTAGTGAGCCTCGTTCTTAGTGTTGGACTAGGAGTCAAGTGATACTCTCCTGCTTTGATCAGGACATGGGCCATTTGTGGAAATAAATCTCTTAGTGGGCTTATGTGATGTCCTCTTTCAGGGATTCTCAAAGCAGGTTGAGGGGATTCTGGCAGGAAACAAGTGAGATGCACAGTGTGTGCTGGAAGGGAGTGGCTCAGCAGTGGCATTTCAACTGTTAGTCAGCATTTTTTGTTTGTTTGTTTTTTTGAGACAGTCTCACTGTGTCGCCCTAGGTAGAACAGCAACCTCAAACTCTTGGATTTAAGCGATTCTCTTGCCTCAGCCTCCTGAGTAGCTGGGACTACAGGCTCCTGCCACAACGCTTCACTAATTTTTAGTTGCAGTTATCGTTATTTAGCAGGCCGGGACCAGGTTCAAGCTCGCCAGCCTGGGTGTATGTGGCCAGCACCCTACCCACTGAGCTATGGGCGCCGCCTATCAGTCAGCATTTATTGAGCCTCTGTTATGTGTTAGGCTATTAAGAAAGCATTTAGAGGTTGCGTCTGTCGCTCAGTGGGTAGGACGCTGGCCACGCACACCCAGGCTGGTGGGTTCAAACCCAGCCTGGGCCAGCTAAACAACAATGAATACTGCAACAACAACAACAAAAAAAATAGCCGGGTGTTGTGGTGGGCACCTATACGTCCCAGGCTACATGGGAGCCCAAGGCAAGAGAATCGCTTAAGCCCAAGAGTTTGAGTTTGCTGTGAGCTGTGACACCATGGCACTTTATGGAGGGCAAAATAGTGAGACTTTGTCTCGAAAAAAATACAGCATTTAGACATACTTTATCTTGTGTATTTTGCTCATTAGCAATTCAAGGAAGTGGTGATCTGATATAATGACTAATAGGATGGATTTAGGGTCAGATAGACCTGGCTTCAAAATCCAGCCAGGCCAAATAAGGACAGTGTGACCTTGGACAGGAGAACAGAGTGGGTGACACCATGGGGCTGGGGTACTGGCCTGCCTCTGACAGGCTGTGGCACAGTATCTGGCTCATCAGTCTCCTAGGATTTTGTGATGTAAAATGAGTTACGCTGGAAAATCACCTGGGCCAGGATCTGCCATGTAGTAAGCATTTGATAAATGTTGCCTTTGTTCTGTTCTGTTTTCTTCAACTTTATAGGTGAAGGAACTAAGGCTCAGAGAAATTGAGAAGGCCACCATGTATACCAGATACAGTTTTGCCCCTCCCAGGCTACACACTCCAGAAGGTGAGACAGAGCCCCCTGGCTTGGGTGGCTGGAGACTGAGCCATGGAGGTGGCTTCACAGTGGCTATACAAAGGGCCTGGAGTACCTGAGGAGTGTGAGGCAAGAGCTGGCACGAGGAGAAGAGAGAGCTCTGGACAGGACAGAGCTGTCACTTCAGAGACCATGAGGGTCACTCAATGAGTCTGCCCTTGACAGATGATAGACTCGGGTCTTGTATGGCTCTCCAGACTTACTCTCTATCTTCTGTGGAGTCACCATGTATATGGTGAGCCTGGGTTGGGTCTGATTTCCCTCTTGGATGGTCTGATCATACCTGCTTTCATTGTGGCACTAGAGATTGTAGAATTCTTCCAGAGAAGAAAAGGATGGCAAGGACTTTGGAGCTAAGTGAAAATGTGTGAAGGAACTCGGGGTATAGAGCCTGGAGCAGAAGGTTTATGGGAAACTGGAGCCCTCTTGCCCCCAAAAGTAGAACAGGGACAGAGGGGTTGACACTTTCTCTAGACACCATTCCAACTGCTCAGATACAGCAGGGGCGGCCCCAGAACACAGCTGGCCTTTTCTTGCTCTGGGTGTTCCTGCAGAGGCCAGATGACCAGTTAGCACTGGAAGAAAAGAGCAAGTTGAGTATGAGATGGCAACAAGCCAGACAGAAGTCTTGGGGGATAATATAGCTCTCCACGTGTTCTGAATGAATTATAGTCCTCTCTCTTCCATCCAGAGAACTTGTAAAAAAAAGGCAGATTTGGGAACCTTCTTATGTCATTCAGGTCTCTCAGCTGGTCTCACCCTCTGGCTGCCCTAGGTCCATTCCACAGCCCGTATGTGTTGGCACGTTTGTCTTTCTAGAGTGCTGCCTTAACACTGGTGATGTTTCCCATCCACATACTTGAGTGACCCCCGGGTCTCTGAAGTGACAACCCTGCCCTTGGTCATGATTCCACTGTTCTAGTCCTTGCATCTTCTAGTTCTTGCCCAGAGCCCTCTCTCCTCCTGAGCCAGCTCTTGCCTCGCCCCCTCTGGTACTCCAGGCTCTCCGTTTAGAGTGCCCCAGTGCCACCCCTGCTTTTTGGTCCCCAGCCACCCAAGCCAGAGGGCTTTTGTCTCACCGCTCCAGATGCATTAGTCCCTTAAGGTCTGAGTGTCAGAAGAGGACACAGTTTGGACAAGCAGTTGGAAACCGTTTCAGTTAGGGGTTATCACCTTCAAGAGCTGTTGCTGGGTTTGCTGCGGAAGAGTACAGCAGAGCTAGGGCTCTGGAGCCAGGCTTGCTGGTTCATACTTGGAGTCCCCTACGTTCCTGCTGTTTGACCTTAGACATGTGCCTTGGTTTTTTCATCTGTAAGAATGGTAGAGCTCAGCTGGGCACAGTGGCTGATGCTCATAATCCTAGCACTCTGGGAGGCCCAGGCAGGAGAATTGCTTGAGCTCAGGAATTCAAGACCAGGGAGGCACCTGTGGCTTAGTGAGTAGGGTGCCGGCCCCATATACCGAGGGTGGCGGGTTCGAACTCGGCCCTGGCCAAATCGCAACAAAAAATAGCCAGGTGTTGTGGCAGGCGCCTGTAGTCCCAGGCACTTGGCATGCTGAGGCAAGAGAGTCGCCTAAGCCCAAGAGCTGGAGGTTGCTGTGAGCTGTGACGTCACGGTATTCTACTGAGGGCAACAAGTAAGACTCTATCTCTCCCCCCCACCCCCACCCCCCCCCAAAAAAAAGGAGTTCAAGACCAGTCTGAGACTGGGTGCAATGGCTCATGCCTGTAATCCTAGCACTCTGGGAGGCCAAGGCAGATGGAGGATCGCCACAATAGCCAGGTGTTGTGGTGGGTGCCTATAGTCCCAGCTACTCAGGAGGCTGAGGCAAGAGAATCGCTTAAGCCCAGGGGTCTGAGACTTCTGTGAGCTGTGACACCACAGCACACAACCAAGGGCAACAAAGTGAGACTCTGTCTCAACAACAAAAAGAAAAAAAAAAGACCAGAGTAAGAACGACACTCTGCCTCTACTAAAAATAGAAAAATTAGCCAGATATATTGGCGGGTAGCCTCAGCTACTTGGGAGGCTGAGGCAAGAGAACCACTTGACCCCAGGAGTTTGAAGGTGCTGTGAGCTAGACTGATGCCACAGCACTCTAGCCTTTGCCACAGAGCCAGAGTCTGTCTCAAAAAAAAAAAAAAAAAAAAAACCTGAAAGAAAGGGAGAGCTTGAGCTTGTATCTCCTGGAGGTGTGGTGAGGACCATTGCTGTGAAGTGCTCTGTGCTGTCCCAGGCATATGCAGTGAGTGCTGATGCTGCAGTATGGGCAGTCCCTGAGTTACAAACATCCTGCTGACTTAGAAATAGAGGCTAGTGCAGGTAATCGGTAAATGTACCTATTCCAGCTTACATGTGCAACTCAAAAACCGATAGGCCAATAGCACTCTGGGAGTCTGAGGTGGGTGGATTTCTTCAACTCACGAGTTCGAGAACAGCCTGAGCAAAACCAAGACTCCGTCTCTACTAAAATAGAAAAACTAAGGCAAGATCTCTTGAGCCCAAAAGTTGGGGGTTGCTATGAGCTATGACGCCACAGCATTCTACCCAGGGTGACAGCTTTAAACTCTGTCTCAAAAAAAAAAAAAAAAAAAAAAAAAACCTATAGAACCTGTCTCGTTCGTAACCCAGGAACTGGCTGCATGTCACCAGCTTTGCCTGCGCCCTGTATTTCACAGTGTCAGTCTTTGCCTTTTTGGGCTTCCCCTCCCCACCAGCCAAGGCTCCCTTCCTCTATGTGCCCTGTCCCCCACTGGTGTGGCTGCTGCTCACTGACGAGCTGGTGCTTTCCTTCCAGATGTCCAACATCACAGTCACGTACAGAGATGGTCGTGTGGCACAGCTGGAGCAAGTGTACATCCGTGGTAGCAAGATCCGATTTCTGATTTTGCCTGACATGCTGAAAAATGCACCCATGTTAAAGAGCATGAAAAATAAAAATCAAGGCTCAGGGGCCGGCCGGGGAAAAGCTGCTATTCTGAAGGCCCAAGGTAGGTGCTTATTCACTGGTTTTAGCATATGATCCTATCTTCTATCTTTTAGAAAAAGGCCCTGTTACTTCTTGGGGATAAAACAGACTGGACCTCTGCAATCTCCATACCCACTGGCACCCCTTCTCCTGCAGCCTGGGGAGATCCTGGAGGTGGTGGGGGTGGGAGGGAGGCTTGCCTAGCCTTCCCTGTCTTGCCTTTTCTCATCCCAGTCACTGGGCTTACACAAAATCCAAAGTGGCACCTTAGATAAAAGGTGGGATCCCTGTCATGAGTGACAGTTAGTAAAGCTCCTATAATTAATTTCTAGGAGGCCCTTTCTGTCCAAGAGGTCAGGGACGCCTTGCTCTTGTGTAGTTCTCTGAGCAGACACACCATGGTGTCAGTGAGCTGACTCTTGAAGCATTGGGGCAGCATTTCCTAGAGATTGGGAAATGTGGGTGGACACCCAGCATGTTCTTAGGGAGATGCTGACAGTGGGCTCCATTTTCAGATAAGAAGGAAATCAGTTTTAAGCCATCTTTACACATTATAAAGGGGCTAAACTTCTATCTTCAAAGCTCCTTGTACTTGAAACTAAATCCTTAGGCTCACGCCTGTCATCCTAGCACTCTGAGAGGCTGAGGCGGGTGGATTGCCTGAGCTCACTAGTTCAAGACCAGCTTTAGCCAGAGTGAGACTTCTCTAAAAATAGTCAACTTACTGCATTTAAGAAGTGAGTGTATTGAGTGTATTCGTAATGTTTTATGTGCATGCCCTAGACCAACCCTGGGAATTCATCTTTTGTGTAGTTCTCAGACCACCTTCTTTGCCTTCAGCTTCCAGCCTTCAGAGAGCAATGCTGTGTGATGCTCGTCCCCCGCCTGGCCCTCTGATTCTTCTCCCTTCCCCACATGAAATGTACTGGCCAGGGTGGTGTTAGAGCAGGTAGCCTTTCAGGTCCCTTCCAGCTGATGTCCTGGAGCTCCAGCTACTCTGTGCCATGAACGTTCACTGATCTGGCCTCATCCTTTCTTTTTCTTCCTTTCAGTGGCTGCGAGGGGAAGAGGACGTGGAATGGGACGTGGAAACATATTCCAGAAGCGAAGATAATTTTCTCTGTTGGACAGAACTTTGCCCTTTTTTCTTTAGGTTATCTGGGTTCATGGCCTGGATGTTTGTGTGTATGTCCGTCCTAGGTTTTAACATCTTTTTCTTTAGATCGGGGAAATGTTAAACTAAACTAAATAAATCTGGTGGTTTTGTTTTGTTTTTTAAAAGGGAATAAAGACTATGTGTTCATTTTGGAGTTTGCTTTGGCAGCGGGTTAAATTTTGACACTCTGGGAGATGTCCTGAGGGAGTGCCAGTATTTTGAAGTGAGTGTTTAAAGCTGCCACTCCTGGCCAGTTGCTGGTTATGCTCCAGACAAGTTCACCGTGAGGAAAGTGTGTCATATTTGTCTTTAGATAGAGGTAGTTAGTGAGGCGCTTTGCTTAGTTAGCCTTTCTGGAAATGTCATCAGCTCAGCTTTAACACAGGTTATCTTGGCCCATGAAAAAGCGCATATTCTGACCTCTGTGCTTTGGAAATCCCAGTGGCTCAGCATTTGGGAAAAGTAATCAGATACATGTAATAAAAAAATTCAGAGTATCCTAGGGAGGATCAGCTTCTATGGCTCCTGTACTGGCTGCTTGGAAGTTTTGTGATTTGGGGGAACATGTGTGGGCTTATCAGATCATCTCAGCACTGCTGGGCACATCTTTTCTTTTTTTTTTGGATGCAGTTTCACTCACTCTGTGCCCTGGGTTGAGTGCCTTGGTATCAGCCTAGCTCACATCAACCTCAAACTCTTGGACTTAAGCCACCCTCTTACCTCAGTCTCCTGAGTAGCTACGACTACAGGTGTGCACTGGCATGCCTGACTAGTTGTGCTATTTTTAGTGGAGACTTGGTCTGGCTCTTGCTTAGGCTGGTCTTGAACTCCTGAGCTCAAGTAATCTACCTGCCTTGGCCTCCCAGAGTGCTAGGATTATAGGCATGAGCCACTATAGCTGCCTCAATTTGTAGTTTTTGTGTGTGTGTGTGTGTGTGTGTGTGTAAAGACAGAGTCTCACTTTATTGCCCTTGGTAAAGTGCTGTGGCATCACAGCTCACAGCAACCTCCACCTCCTGGGGTTAGGCGATCCTCTTGCCTCAGCCTGTCAAATAGCTTGGACTACAGGCGCCCGCCACAATGCCTGGCTATTTTTGTTGTGGTTTGGCCCATGGCCGGCTTTGAACCTGCCACCCTCGGTATATGGGGCTGGTTGCTCAGTGGGTAGGGCGCCAGCCCCATATACCGAAGGTGGCAGGTTCAAACCCAGCCCCAGCTGAACTGCAACAGAAATAGCCAGGCGTTGTGGTGGGCACCTGTAGTCCAAGCTACTTGGGAGACAGGCAGGAGCATCGCCTAGGCCCAGGAGATGGAGGTTGCTGTGAGCTGTGATGCTATGGCATTCTACCAAGGGTGATAAAGTGAGACTCGTGTCTCTTAAAAAAAAAAAAAAAAAGAAAAATGGTATCGAGAGGATTTGGTATGAAGAAGGAGTAATTTTTTTTACAAAAACAGAAATGGGAGAATTGGTCTGAAAAAGTCAAATACTAAAAAGAGGTTTTCTTGCCCTGGGGGTTAAGTACAGCATGAGCTACAGCATGAGCCGCCAAGAGAAGAAGCGATTATTGGCCCTGAGAATACTGTTCATTGAATAGATTGTTCACGTACTGGAAGAAGAAGAAAAAATTCTAACATATCAATTAACCTGGCATCAAGTAGTGGTTTTCTAATAAGCTTTGTCTTATAATCATGACACTACCAAGAAGTAACAACTTAAGAGAATTCTTCTAATAATGAATTTCCAAGGAACAAGCATCAGTGAGTTGGTCAGATGCAGCAGGGACTATCAGTCTAACCAGAAGGCTTCAAAGACTTGTCTCCCCACCTACAGGGCATCTTACAAGGGTAAGGGTGAAACTCAGCAAATGTGAAAAGTAAATGTCATGCTACGGTAACTAGGAAAATGCCAGGAAGGCTATGTTGACTAGTGGGATGAAAATGTGTCAAATGGTCTATGAAGCTAGTGTATGATGACCCATGATCATATTAATGTATGCAGCTATGATTTAATAATAATAATTAAAAAAAAACATATGAACTGTCTATTTCCAAAATTTTCCATTTTATATTTTCATACAGGAGTGGTAACTGACACTGCAGAAAGGGAAACCTCTAGTAAGGGGGAATTACTGTAAAATTTTAATAACTGATTTTTTTAACTGATTTTTCTACAAGTGATTTTTTTTTTATTTTCCATAAGCATTTAATTCAAATGATCATTAATTATTGGGAAAAATGCTGTGATCCATGTCATTAATTTTTCAACTGAATTTTGTCCATACAGTTTGTAGACACAGATGTTTAGAGGAGACCAGCACCTTGATATCTACCTTTACTTTTCTTTTTTTTTTTTTTTTTCATTTCTTTATTGTTTATTGTTGGGGATTCATTGAGGGTACAATAAACCAGGTTACACTGATTGCATTTTTAGGTAAAGTCCCTCTTA